>SJYC01055419.1:0-10705 GCA_006408675.1 Madoqua kirkii | reverse complement strand
TCTAAAAATTTATGTACTACATTTATTACATAAATAAACTTCAAAATACTTTAAGAAAATAATCATATCTATTGGTCACCAGGTAGTAAAATAAATGCTGTTCAATAATTTGTTAATAGATTACAGTCTTAACAGACTGTGGTATTTACTTACCATCTTTAATGTTAAAAATGGACAGTCTTTCTGAATATTAAACAATATTTTAATGTACCTTTAATTATGTTTTTGTTTGTGTTGCTTCTAGAATTTTAGGTAAGTGCTAGCTACATTTTTTTTATGACTTTTCATTCACTTATTCTAAAACATATAAAAAAAAAGGAAGAGAGAAAGAAAAGCCAGGTAAAAGTTAGGCTCAGGATATTGGGACAATGTTTGAAAGCCCACACATGAAGTTACTTGTTGTTGGTTCAAATAATAGGCAAGTAAATGACTAGCAGTTTGGGACCTTTTATGGCAGAACAATGCATGGATGAGCTGAGGGAATTAGTCTCTGAAAGCAGGCTGGCCCCATTACTAGTAATTATAGTTAATCAGCAACAATTGTCTTGACCAAGATACAGATCAACACTGAGCACTAGCTGAACAGGACTAATGAGGGTAATGGGGGATGAAGAGAGCATGACTGAATTTAGCAAAGCATGAAATAACCAGAGCAGAGGACGCCTTTTCAGTCTGTTCACTCTCCACCTGTTGTTTTAGACCAGAAGGCACTACCTTTCTTCAGATCAGGGCCCCTGGCTGTAATTCTCAGCATGGACTTAGAAAAGTGGTTAATGGTTAGCACAATGAGCAATATTTATTTACAAGCCCCACACTGCATTAGTGTGGTGGCACAGTCTTTTAATCCTTGCTACTCAGAATGTGGTTTAAAGACCAACCGAATTGGCATCCTCTGGAAGTTATGTAGACTCTCAAGCTCCATCACAGACCTGCTGAACCGGAAACGCTGGTGCTCAAACCAAAAGATGCCCTGGACCTCATTGCTTTGTTGTCTCATCTCAACTACCCAGGTACAGTTTCACACACAAAGACAAATACCAGTAATTTGCACTCCAGTCTATCATAAAAGAAATGTATTTGAGAAGAAAAAGTCATTTTTCCCAGGGTTTCTTTAATTCAAGACAGCGTTAACACTTGCAAAAGGGGAGGTCTCTCTGAGAAGAAAGGGCCTATGTAAACAGTGGATACCTGACGTCTTCCACTAAATTAAAATCACTTTGTTTTTGTTGCAGTACTCTCTTCCAAGAAGCCAGTGAACTTCCCTCAGATAATAATTCATTTTTACAGTTGCAGCGGGTAACCAGTATCATTATTCCTCTTTCATTCAACATGGAAAGACCATTTGAATCCGGGAAACTTAGGTGATTTGGGCAACTCTTTCAGTGAAAGTTTTGAGAACAAAAATAAAAATAGTTTATTTCTAGGGTGGATAAACAACAGGCCCTAATGTATAGCACAGGGTTTGAATATCCTGAGATAAACTATAATAGAAAAGAATATTAAAAAATGTGTATATGTGTACAATTGAGTCACTTTGCTATACAGCTGAGATTGGCACAACATTGTAAATCAACTGTAGTTCAATAAAAAAATTTTTAAATATTTTATTTTTGGTCATTCTGTTCAATGCGCTATATTTTGTGAATGTCAAGGTCTGTTGTAATGTATTATATAGTAACCTTCACTGGATGAATTTAATACCAGATCGTTAAATTGCACATATTTTAGCTTTGGCCTTGTGACTCTCAGGTATTCAAATTGTACATTTAAAGTAGTTTTGATGTGTGTTCTTAAGGACTCCCAAGATATTTATGTAGTTATTCAGATAGTTGCAAATATGAAAGAAAGCGAGAAGGTGAACTCACACATATTAAGACTTGGCTATGATGTAATTTCTTTACAATTGTTATCTCATTTATTTCTGACAGCGACACTGTGAAGAGCATATTATTATCCTTATATTTTCCACATGGAAACTGAGGCTAAGAAAGACTAAAGTAAGTAATTTACCTAATGCAGTAAGTAGAGGAGGCTGAATGCAATCATGTCTGCTTGGCAGGAAAATGATCTCTCTGTTTAGTTTACCACACCAAATTTACTTACTCATCTTGCTTGATTTCGATTTCTGTACACATTGCATATGTCTGGTTATTTGTTATCCGAGCAGAACTGAACAGAGTACTAGACTTTATTACACCAGAATAATCCCTTGCTCCATATCTTCTATACTCTTCTTTCCTCCTGCCATGGCCAAATGTTTTAAATCTGCCTTTTCTTGCTTTTATATCTGTATTTGTATAATATTATTACTCATTATTTGATAGATCAATTTTAGACATGACCTATTGACTTAACATTTTGATAGTCTAAGACTTAGCCCTTTTTGTCTTTTCCTCTGTTCTCTAACATGACCCCCCTCCCCCCACTCCCCGCCTGTGGTTAATAATCACTTTGTCTAATGTGTTAAGTTTCTATGAACTCTCCATGCTCTTGAATCGTCGCCGTTCAGTCGCTCAATCGTGTCCGACTCTTTGCGACCCCATGGACTGTAGCCTACCAAGCTCCTCTGTTCATGGGATTTTCCAGGCAATAGTCCTGGAGTGGATTGCCATTTCCTGCTCTTGAATAGCGTAATCTTTTTCTCTGAATTTCTGTTGCAGAGTTCATAATCCCAGGGCCCCCATTCCCTCTTTCTACTGCTGGATTCCTTGCTTTCTGGATCTGCTGTTTCTCTCTTTCTTGGGTGACACATCATGATGCTAAAATACACCACATAGTAGTTCCCAAGAAATGACATTTTGGAGTTGCATATTCTGAATCTGTCTTTGTCTGAAAATTCAACATTCAACTGACAACCCAGATGGTATTCTAGTTATACATTGTTGTATAATACAATGTCCTGAAATCTACTGGCATAACACAATAACCATTTTATTATGT
This sequence comes from Madoqua kirkii, assembly GCA_006408675.1. Lineage (NCBI taxonomy): Eukaryota > Metazoa > Chordata > Mammalia > Artiodactyla > Bovidae > Madoqua > Madoqua kirkii. The sequence goes on along the minus strand of SJYC01055419.1, from coordinate 7,765 downwards.
TCACAAATTTTGTGAGTTAGCAATTTGGGCAGGGCATAGAAAAGATAGTGTGTCTCAGCTCCACAGTGTCTAGGACTTGACCTGGGAAGACTTAAGCAGCTGGGAAAGAGTCAGATGGCCATGCTGTGATCATTTGGGGCTGCATTATTCGTGGAACTGGTACTAGGTTGAGTTCAACTGAGAATACAGACTGGTGTGGCTACACGCAATCTCTCCATCAAAGGCTTCTTGGCTTTCTCATAGTGTTAGCAAACTCAAGGTCTTAAAAATCATATTTTGAATTCAGCACAGCAGAAATTTTAGGTTTAAAAATTTAAAACAAAATTTTAGGTTTAAAAATAATTTTTTCCCTTTGGAACTGGAAGCCATTCAGTGGGAGTATCTAATTTTCTTTTTAATTGGAGAATAATTGCTTTACAGTACTGTGATGGTTTTTGCCATGCATCACTATGAATCAGCCATAGGTATACTGTGTCCCCTCCATCTTGAAACATGATTTTCAGTTCTTTTCTTTTGTAATTTTTGCATTTTGTTTTTCACATTCCTTAATTTCTGAAATTTCTATTGGTTAGTATAATGGGTTTTTTGACTTGATCAGTTCTTGTATCTTTCCTCTCCAAGCCTCCATCTTTTAATTTTGTTTAACTTCTTAGCTTTTCTTTATCTTATAACTTCAAAAATTCTATTAAATTAAAAAAATTGTACAATTTTCAAGGTTACTTTTCACTTACAGTTATTACAAAATATTGTCTCTATTCCCTGTCTTGTGCAATACATTCATGAGCCTATCTTATACCCAGTAGTTTATACCTCCCACTTTCCTACCTTTAATTTCTATTTTAGATATGTAGGTGCTTACTTTTGTTCTCTGATTGACTTTGTTCCCAACATTTTATTTCTAGGTCATAGATTCAGTATTTTTCTTACTTATCTGACAATATTAACTATGATGATGATGATGATGTTTTTTGTTTGCTACTTGCATTGTCTTTATTTCATGTATTTCAATGCTTTATTTCATGTATTTCAATGTATTTCATGTATTTCTTTATTTCAAGCATTGTTTTTGCTTTTTTGTTTTTTGTTTGCTACTTGCAGTGTCTTTATTTCATGTATTTCTTTATTTCAAGCATTGTTTTTGCTTTTCATTTTTGTTTGTTTTAGTCTTTGTGTTTGACCCTGGAGGATTCCCTTAAAATCCTGACAATCCTTTACCTTTGAGAGGGTGACCTTAAAAGATGACAGAAATAATTGGTGCATGTCTGTGGTGATAGTGGTGGCAGTGAGCACTTAATTCTAAAGGCATTCTAGAAGAGATTCTAGAATTTTCACAAAATGATGCCGAATATTAGTATTCATGTAGGTTTTTTTTTTTTCTATTTTGTTCATCTAGTGAAGAATCCAGCACTCTCTTATATGAGAGCTATATGCTTGACATCAGTGGTCTGGGAGCAGCAGGCCGTAAGGAGGCTAAGAAGCTTCACTGCTCATCAGCAGATTTTATTTAATCTTGTTTTTATTCTGATTGATTGATTTTAGTGGCACCTGACTTCTCCCCTCCACTGTATCCTGTATGTCTGTAGTTCAATTTTTCCAGCAGGTAAAGTCATGATATTTTCCAAGGTGTGGAACATTAATAACAGTGGGGACTGAGATCTGCAATCTAACTTTTCCTAATTAAGACTTTTTACCAGCTTCCTCTTTTGAACTCCTAGCTAACTCTTGCCTTTTACTTTGTTAAGCTCCTTCAAGAACTAAGCCTTATATGAGTTCAAGGTAGACTGGCTTGACTTCTCCTCAATATTCTTACCTGGGAAATCCCATGGACAGAGGATCCTGGTGGGCTACAGAGCACACCAGGCCTCCCTGTCCATCACTAACCCCTGGAGTTCACTCAGACTCATGTCCATTGAGTCCGTGATGCCATCCAGCCATCTCATCCTCTGTTGTCCTCTTCTCCTCCTGCCCCCAATCCCTCCCAGCATCAGAGTCTTTTCCAATGAGGCAACTCTTTGCATGAGGTGTCCAAAGTACTGGAGTTTCAGCTTTAGCATCATTCCTTCCAAAGAAATCCCAAGGTTGATCTCCTTCAGAATGGACTGACTGGTTGGATCTCCTTGCAGTCCAAGGGACTCTCAAGAGTCTTCTCCAACACCACAGTTCAAAAGCATCAATTCTTTGGTGCTCAGCCTTCTTCACAGTCCAACTCTCGCATCCATATATGACCCACAGGATAGTATGGGGTAATTTCAGACTGCGAATTTATATACATTTGCACATGTGACTATGACTAAATTCAGTTGAAGCCTGGAAGTGTAGATAAAGTATTAAGAGAAAAGTGGAAAATACAAAAAGTGATGTCTTTAGACTATCTTAAACTGTCTCTTTCTGTTATATATTCTTGCCTCCTTTGTCGTAGAGTAATTGACTATAGGTACATGGTTTTATTTCTGAGCTCTCTATTCTATTCCATTGATCTATGTATCTGTTCTTGTGCTGGCATCATACTGTTTTAATTACCATGGCTTCATAGTATAGTCTGAAGTTAGAGTGTGATACTTCCAGCTTTGTTCTTTTTTTTTCTGTAAGATTGATTTAGCAATTTGGTGTCTTTGTTTTTTTTGGTTCCATATAGATTTTAGGATTATTTGTTATAGTTCTGTGAAAAGAATATCATTGATATTTTGATAGAGATTGCACTAAATCTGTAGATTGCTTTGTGTAGTACTAACATTTTAGGAATATTAATTCTTCCATTCCAAGATCATGGGGTATCTTTCCACTCCTTTGTATCATCTTTAATTTTTTTCATCAATGTTCTAAATTTTCAAAATATAGGTTCTTTATCTTGTTTAACTTTATCCTTAGATATTTTATTCTTTTGATAGTTCATTAATAGTATATAGGAAAGTGGAAAATTTCTGTGTATTAATCTTGTATCCTTAATATTTCATATATTAGGTATCTGGGGACAGGGCCATGTAATGAATGACTTCTAAGTCTGTGTGGACTGAGCTGCCATTAGTGATATGAAGAACTGAAAGAGAAGTTGTTTGGGCAGGAATGAATTATAGATACTTAGTGAAATAAAATCAAACACAAAATTTCTAATGCTTAATTCCTTCAGGGAATATTTATTCCATAAACTCCACTACAGAAAAAACCTTGTGGTTGGTGTTGTGGTGATGAAAATACATTCAACACATGATAGCTATTCAGCAGGATCACTGCACAATGTAGTTTTTCATTATGTTGGACTAATATATATCAAAGTACCAAGGCTATTTCTAAAATATCCTAACTGGGACTCAGATTTCTTAGTTCCTCTCATTTGTAAAATAAAATGATTATCCACAAAATATTGTCAGTGGACCATTAGCATTTATGTTACCTAGGAACATAGATGTTTTGTTAAAAGTGCAGAATCTTGAGCTTCAATATGACCCATTGAATCCGAATCCACATTTTTGTCAGTTGTGCAGATAATTAGTCCCACCCATCAGCACAAACTTGAATTTAAAGTTTTAAAATTCAAATTAAACTTTGAATTAAAGTTTTACTGAGCTTGGCCACCAGAGCAAGACCCAGTTTTCCCCACAAACAGTCCTTCCCATCAGGAAGCTTTGCAAGTCTCTTATCCTCATCCATCAGAGGCAGACAGAATGAAAGCCACAATCACAGAAAACTAACCAAAATGATCACATGGGCCACAGCCTTGTGTAAATCAGTGAAACTATGAGCTGTCCTGTACAGGTTCACCCAAGGCAGAAGGTTCATGGTGGAGAGTTCTGACAAAACGTGGTTCTCTGGATAAAGGAATGACAAACCACTTCAGCATTCTTGCCTTGAGAACCCCAGGAACAGTATAAAAAGGCAAAAAGATATGACACTGAAAGATAAACCCCTCAGGTCAATAGATGTCGAATATGCTATTGAGAAAAGCAGAGAAAGCTCCAGAAAAGTGAAGAGGTAGAGCCAAAGAAGAAATTACACCCAGTTCTGGATGTGACTGGTGATGGAAGTAAAGTCTAATAAAATTGGAAAGAATGATATTAAATAAGAGCATGGAATGTTCTGTCCATGAATTGAGGTGGGTTGGAAGTGGTCAAAGAGGAGATAGCAAGGGCGAACACCAACATTTTAGGAATCAGTGAACTAAAATTTAAGGGAACAGGTGAAATTACTTTAGATGAACAATATATCTACTACTGTGAGCAAGAATACCTTAGAAGAAATGCAGTGGCCCTCTTGTCAACAAGAGTCCAAAATGCAGTAATTGGTTGCAGTATCAAAAATGATTATCTCAGTTTAATTCCAAGGCAAGCCATACAACATCACAATAATCCAAGTCTATGCCCCAATCACTAATGCCAAAGAAGCTGAAGTTGGGACAGTTCTAGGAAGACCTATAACCCTCTAGAAATAACACCAAAATGATATCCCTTTCATCATAGTGGGTTGGAATGCAAAAGTAGAAAGTCAAGAGATAGCTGGATTAACAGGCAAATTTGGCATTGGATTAAAAAATTAAGCAGGGAAAAGGCTAACAGCGTTTTGCCAAGAGAACACACTAGTCATAGCAAAAACCCTCTTCCAAAAACATAAGAGATGACTCTATGACATCACCAGATTGTCAACACCAAAATAAGATTGATTATATTTTTTGCAGCCAAAGATGGAGAAGCTCTATACAGTCAGCAAAAACAAGACTGGGAGCTGACTGTGGCACAGATCATTAATTCCTTATTGCCAATTTCAGACTTAAGTTGAGGAAAGTAGGGAAAACCAATAGGCCATTCAGGTATGACTTCAATCAAATCCCTTATGATTATACAGTGGAAGTGGCAAATAGATTCAAGGGATTAGATCTGATAGACTGCCTGAAGAACTATGAATGGAGGTTTGTAACATTGCACAGCAGGTGGTGACCAAAACCGTTCCCAAGAAAAAGAAATGCAAGAAGGCAAAATGGTTGTCTGAGGAGGCCTTACAAAAGCTGAGAAAAGAAGAGAAGTGAAAGGCAAAGAAGAAAGGGAAAGATGATCCATTTGAGTGCAGAGTTCCAAAGAATAGCAAGGACAGATAAGAATGTTTTCTTTAGTGAACAATGCAGAGAAGTAGGGGACAGCAATAGAATTGGGAAGACTAGAGATCTCTTGAAGAAAATTAGAGATACCAAGGGAATATTTCATGCAAAGATGGGCACAATAAAGTACAGATATGGTATGGACCTAATATAAGCAGAAGATATTAAGAAGAGGTGGCAAGAATACACAGAAGAACAGTACAAAAAAGATCTTCATGACCCAGATAATCACAACGGTGTGATCACTCACCTAGAGCCAGACATCCTGGAATGCAAAGTCAAGTGAGCCTTAAGAAGCATCACTATGAACAAAGCTAGTGGAGGTGATGGAATTCCAATTGAGCTATTTCAAATCCTAAAAGATGATGCTGTGAAAGTGCTATACTCAACATGCTAGCAAATTTGGAAAACTCAGCAGTGGCCACAGGACTGGAAAAGGTCAGTTTTCATTCCAATCTCACAGAAAGGCAATGCCAAAGAATGCTCAGACTACCGCATAATTGCACTCATTTACACACTAGCAAAGTAATGCTCAAAATTATCCACCCAGGCTTCAAGAGTAGGTTAACCATGAACTTCCAGATGTTCAAGCTGGGTTTAGAAATGGCAGAAGAACCAGATCAAGTTGCCTACATCCACTGGATCATGGAAAAGGCAAGAGAGTTCCAGAAAAACATCTCCTTCTGTTTTACTGACTAAACCAAAGCCTTTGACTGTATGGATCACAATAAACTGTGGAAAATTCTTAAAGAGATGGTATCAGGAGCCACTTTAGGCATTTGACAAAATGGAGGCATGGCCCCAACTCCCTCTCCTTGTCCCACAGACATGAACCCAGGATGAAGGAGTTAGGCCGTGTGATTCTGACTTGTTTTTCTTCTCCTCAGCTGAGTTGACTGAAAGGAATATTAAGGTGCTTATTATTCTAGAGAGGAGCATGAGAAGGCACAAAGCCTTCTTCAGGTGTGCTCAGAAAATAATTCATAAAGTTAGTCATTGACATTTGTTCAAGGACTTTTACAAAATAGTGTTACAGGGTGAGCACATAGGCCGCAGCTTGAGGCTATGGGAGGGATTGCTATCTGAAGCCTATTTGTAAATAAAGTGTTTATGGCAAAGGAGTTTGCTGAATTTAGGGCTTGGGAATAATTAAAATAGTTGGAAGCTAAAGATTTAAGGAATGTTGTAATGTTAGCATATTCTACTATAGCTTATAGAGATTAGGAACTTTAGAGATATTAATAGCTAGAAGCCCTTTTTAAGAAACAGTGAGCTTAGGATACTGGGGCAAACAGGACTTAGAAAGATAAGAAATAAACTGAGAAATGTGGTATGCAGCCCAGATATAGGCATGAGTTACAATATATTCACAAGGACATATGAGAAGAAGTAGATAAGAGAATCGCTGAGGCAGGAACTCTTTTTGAGGGGCAAGAGTGATTTATGGAGACAACAAATCTGGGTCAGACAACAAATCTGAAAATGTTAAACCTCTGACCTAATGCTTTTGTAAAAGTATAAAAGATTATCTTAAGCTTGAAATAAATATGCAGTCCAAGAAAATTAAGAGGCTGCATCATTTCTTGCTGACACCACTCATCTCTTCAGGTTGATTCCCTGGCTGCTGGAGCTGGACTCTGGCAAGATGGGAGTACCAGGCCACCTTACTTGCCTCCTGAGAGATCTGTATGAAGTTAGAACCAGACATGGAACAACAGACTGGTTTCAAATCAGAAAGGAGTATGTTAAGGCTGTATATTGTCACCCTGATTATTTAACTTATATGCAGAGCATATCCTGCAAAATGCTGGGCTGGATGGAGCACAGGCTGGAGGCAAGACTGCAGGCAGAAATATCAATAATTTCAGATACACAGATGATAGGACCCTTATGGCAAAAAGCAAAGAACTAAAGAGCCTCTAGATGAAAGTGAAAGAGGAGAGTGAAAAAGCAGACTTAAAACTCAACATTCAGAAAACTAACATCATGACATCCAGTCTCATCAGTTCAGTTCAGTCGCTCAGTCGTGTCCTACTCTTTGAGACCCCATGAATCGCAGCACGCCAGGCCTCCCTGTTCATTACCATCCCTCGGAGTTCACTCAGACTCACGTCCATTGAGTCAGTGATGCCATCCAGCCATTTCATCCTCTGTCGTCCCCTTCTCCTCCTGCCCCCCAATCCCTCCCAGAATCAGAGTCTTTTCCAATGAGTCAACTCTTCGCATGAGGTGGCCAAAGTACTGGAGTTTCAGCTTCAGAATCATTCCCTCCAAAGAACACCCAGGGCTGATCTCCTTCAGAATGGAATGGATCTCCTTGCAGTCCAAGGGACTCTCAAGAGTCTTCTCCAACACCACAGTTCAAAAGCATCAATTCTTTGGCGCTCAGCCTTCTTCACAGTCCAACTCTCACATCCATACATGACCACTGGAAAAACCATAGCCTTGACTAGACAGACCTTAGTTGGCAAAGTAATGTCTCTGCTTTTGAATATACTATCTAGGTTGGTCATAACTTTTCTTCCAAGGAATAAGTATCTTCTAATTTCATGGCTGCAGTCACTATCTGCAGTGATTTTGGAGCCCCCCCAAATAAAGTCCGACACTGTTTCCACTGTTTCTCCATCTATTTCCCATGAAGTGATGGGACCAGATGCCATGATCTTCATTTTCTGACTG
>SJYC01055416.1:39-18352 GCA_006408675.1 Madoqua kirkii | reverse complement strand
TACCTTCTATTCGCCTATAAAAAAAAAAAAAAAAATTGTTTAGGAATTACCTATTGTCCGTGAAGTTCTGAATGACCTTTCTTGTGATGAAGACTTTTGAAAAGGGAATTTAAATTTCATGGCTCTACCAATAATGCTTGAAGAGGCAAATAGCTCATGGGCTGCCACCTGCTCCCCATCCCACCCCCAGCCCCCACAAAAGCAAGATCTTGCTCACCTTACTTGAAATAACTCAAGAGTCCCAAACAAAGGACCAGATTCTAACTGAAATAGGACAGACTACCATTAAACAGGAGGAAGTACTTTCTGACAGTATCAGCATGAAACTTTAAGGACAAGGGATCACGGAGACCGAGGATGTTTAAGAAGAAAAACAAACCCAGGTTTGGAGCCAAACAAACCTGTTTGTTTGCTTATTTGTTTTTAAGCTCTACTAGGTGTTCATTGCAGCGCCTGGGTTTCTCTAGTTGCAGTATTCTGGCTTAGTTACCTTAGGATGGGTATTTCATATTCTATATTTAATCTTCACAACTCTTGAAGTAACAGGTGAGCTGAGGCTGCAGAGGTGAGGTGAGTGGGCTGCGGTCACAGTGGGACTGGAAAATTGGAATCCAAACCTGTTTGTAGGAATCTCCACTCCCTTCCTCCTTAGTTACCCCACAGCATGTAGGATCTTAGTTATCCAACCAGGGATCAGACCTGTTTCCCTTGAATCAGAAGGAGGGTTCCTGACCACTGGACCACCAGGAAAGTCCCCAGATTCCTGATTTGAGTCCTGGCTTTTCTACAAAACCAGCAGTGTGAAAATAGGGATAATATTAACCTTGCATGGGTGCATGAAGTGCCTGGTAGTGTTCCAACTGCTTTACATGTGTTGTCACTTCTTCCTTAAGTCCTTTTTTTAAAAAAACTGCTGAAAACCACGCTCGTGATATTCACCCCTAAATATGCCTCTTCTACAGTCTTCTCTATTCAGGAAATGGTTACTCCATCCTTTCACTTACTCGAACCAAAATCTTTGGTGTTATCCTTAGGAAATGGTAACCTGCTCCAGGATCCTTGCCTAGAAAATTCCATGGACAGAGAAGCCTGGCAGGCTACAGCCTATGGGGCCAAAAAGAGTAGGACATGACTGAGCGTGCATGCATGGTAGGTCCTACCATCAAAATATATCAACCCCCGCAAGACACTGCTGAGCCACAGTGATCTCCTACTTGGATTATGGCATTGGCACTGGCTTCCTAACTGTCCCCCATCCCACACTACACTCAGGCTCAAACCCCTCGTCTATAGCCAGATCACTCTTCTGCTAAGGCTCCCTTCATGTGATCATGAACTGGCTGCCAGTCCCCTCTGCCCTCGCACTCTTCCGTTTCTCTCTCCTTTGACTCAATTCCAGCCACACCAGCTTTCTTGCTCTTATTTGGTCAAGCTGAATGTGCTGTCTCTCTGTCTGGAACATTCTTCCCAAGATATCTGCATGGCTCATCTCCTTACTTCCTGTTGCTCAGTGGTATCTGACTCTTTGTGACCCCAGAGACTGCAGCATGCCACACTTCCCTGTCCCTCACCAAGGGTCTTGGTAATCTGTTTTCCTCTTGATTCTGATTTTATGGTGAAAAGCGGGGAGGCTTACTGTCTGTTGGCTCAGACAGTAAAGAACCTGCCTGCAGTGTAGAAGACCTGGGTTCAATCCCTGGGTTGGGAAGATTCCCTGGAGAAGGGAATGGCAATGCACTCCAGTATTCTTGCCTGGAGAATCCCAAGGACAGAAGTGCCTGGTGGGCTACAGTCCTTGGGGTTCCAAAGAGTCAGATACAATTGAGTGACTAACAGTTTCACTTTCGCTTTAAGAATGCCTACTGGACCCTGCAAATTTTATAAATGATGGAAGTGAAGCTCCAGAAAGCAATGGAGCGTGGCTGAAAGTCACACAGCACTTGTCCGGGTATGCCACCCTCTCAGTGTCCACAGGCTCTGTCTCCAGGGCTCAAGTCCACAACCTTTAGAAGCCGTGAAAAACCCTCGTTCCCACTTTGGTGCTGTTCTCAGCCACCTGGAAACTGCTCGCCTTCATTATCTGCTCTGACCCAGTGACTGCAAATTCTGCAACTCAGCACCCTTGTGAATAAACCCTTTAAATCCCCGAATGTCAGAAAAGCATATGGCAACAGGGCCTCTGGTGGTGCCATGGGAGTGGCAGAGTGACCCATCTCACCCCTTAGACTTTCCATAAGTGGAAGGCAAGACTTTTCCATGAGTTATATAAAAGGGATAGAGAATTTCAAGAATGCTTTTTGCTTCCAACCCTGAGAAGCGATCTTAAACACTTTCTATAAACAAATGCTGGCAATATCTTCTGTGTTTCTCAAATGGGTTTTTTTCTGTTTCCCAAACAGTGGAAGCTATCAGTGCTGGGGGCTACATTTCTGGCTTGAGTGGCCTGGGTGTGCCTCTCCAAGTATGACTAGGCTTGCTTACGTATGGGAAACCGCCCTGGAGGGTGGATGGATTCTCTCCAGCACAGTTCCAGGGTTGTGTGTACAGAATTTGTTTGAAAACAGGTGGCTCATTTGTGATAGATGAGTAATGGTGGTGTCACGCACACACCCAATGCTGCCTGCCTGGGAGGGCCTGGGGGGAACAGAGAAAGCACTCGGATTTCCTGGAACCACCACCTGGTAGCTGAGCTTAGGCCAGGCCTTTGCGTCTCTGGGCCTCAGGCTCTTCATCTGTCAAATGCCTTAACCTTAATCCTAGTGCCACCTGGTTAGTTGCCAGAAAGTATTTTCAGGATGAGTGACAGCCTGTGTAGAGGGCCTCCCACCATGCAGGCACATGGGGCAGGGGCACTCCGTACCTGAGCCTGGGCCCTTCCCCCTTGTGATGATCAGCGTGGGCTTCCTGGCCCTTGGATCTGTGCCAGGTGGCCAAGGAGAACCTCCATAACACTGAAAATGTATACTGATTGCTAATGCTTGTGCCGAGGGTGTCATTCTGGTTCCTTCTGAATCAGCTTTTCTGCTACATAAATCCTAATGTGTCCTCCCTGCTTGGTTCTGATTCCTGGTGTGTGCGGGGGAGGGGAGGATTCTGAATCCACAGCTCACAGGCTCTGAGGCTCCTACATACCCAGGATCACAAGCCCACCCCACCTGGTTCCACCCATTCTTCCTTCAAACAGTGCCCTCACCCATAGTGCAGGCTTCCCTTATAGCTCAGCTGGTAAAGAATCAGCCTGCAATGCAGGAGACCCTGTTCAATTCCTGGGCTGGGAAAAAGACATAGGCTACGCACTCCCGTGTTCTTGGGTTTCCCTGGTGGCTCAGCTGGTGAAGAATCTGCCCGTAATGTATGAGACCTGGGTTTGATCTCTGGGTTAGGAAGATCCCCTGGAGAAGGGAAAGGCTACCCACTCCAGTATTCTGGCCTGAAGAATTCTGTGGACTGTATAGTCCACGGGGTCGTAAAGAGTCAGACACAACTCAGCAACTTTCACTTTCACCCTTAGTGCTGGTTAAAGTTTTGGTGACCTGCCTCTGCTAGCTCCCAAGGCTGCCCCTTAATATTGACATTAACCTTTTAACTGACTGAAGAAAGAGTGTGGGGGTTGGGCAAGATGACTGTCAGGACCCTCCTACCCCAAATCTCTTGGAGATGGTCTTTATCATTGACTATGAAGGCTTAGCCTTCCAAAGCCTCTGTTTCCCATTTCATTGAAGGAGGAAGAGAGTCTCTGGATGGCCAAACTGATCTTGATCCAAAAGGCACTAGAGGAGCACGGCAGGCTACAGTCCATGGGGTTGCAAGAGTCGAACATGACTTGGCGACTGAACCACTGCCACCAATCCCATGTAACATGTACCAAGCATGTACTATGCACCAGGGACTTCATATGTATAACTGAACATAACTAGGACACATTCATATGTCCTAGTTATGAATGGGTGGAACAGGGTGGGGAGGGCTCATGGTCATGTCTGACTCTTTGTGACCCCATGGACTGTAGCCCACTCTCTGCTTGATTACTGAAGTCAAAGAAACAGCAGTACTACATAAAATCGTAAGAGCTATTCAAATGTTAACTTGGTTTCTCAAGAACATGCTGAATGAGAAGCATATTCTCAGAGCATGGAAAAGCTCTTTGAAGATCTCTCTGGACATTTCTTATTCTTAAGTATTTTTATCTGTCATGTACTGGCTTTCTCCGCTCCCCTCATGATTTACCAAAGCCTAGCCCTCACAGACTCTCCCCCTGCTCCCGCCCCCACAGGGCAATCTGGCTTCCAGGTTGCTCTTCTAGTCTAATTTCTCACCCACCGCTCCCCTAGAAGACAGACTCTGCCCCTACGCTGGAAACTTTTTCTCTCACATCCCAGGAAGCTAGATGCAGGGGTCTTGGTGAATAAAATCCTCCACTTGCTGTACGTGTCTCTGCTCAGTTGCTCAGTGGTGTCTGACCCTTTGTGGCCCCCTGGACTATAGCTGCCAGGCTCCTCTGTTCATGGGATTTTTTTGGCTAGAATATTGGAGTGGGTTGCCATTTCCTTCTCCAGGGGAACTTCGTGACCCAGGGATCAAACCCACACCTCCTGTGTCCCCTGCACTGCAGGCAGATTCTTTACCCATAAGCCCTCTCTTTACTCCTAAGCAGCCATTAAGTGGCAGACCTAGGATCTCAGTTCAAGTCATTAGATGCTTAGCAAGATAGCTGTCATAAATGCTCAGTAATTAGCCTCTCACCTATTCTCTGGTCGTGTCAGTTCAGCTCAAGAACATTCAAGGGGGGACTTCCCTGGTGGTCCAGTCACTAAGACTCTGAGCTCCCAATGCAGGGGGCCCAGGATCAATCCCTGGTCGGGAACTAGATCCCACATGCTGCAACTAAAGATCCTACAGGCTGCTCAAAGACTAAAGATCCTGCATGCTACAACTGAGACCAAGCTCAGCCAAATAAATCTAGAGCCAGACATCCTGGAATGTGAAGTCAAGTGGGCCTTAGAAAGCATCACTACAAACGAAGCTAGTGGAGGTGATGGAATTCCAGTTGAGCTATTTGAAATCCTTAAAGATAATGCTTTGAAAGTGCTGCCCTCAATATGCCAACAAATTTAGAAAACTCAGTAGTGGCCACAGGACTGGAAAAGGTCAGTTTTCATTCCTATCCCAAAGAAAGGCAATGCCAAAGAATGCTCAAACTACCACACAATTGCACTCATCTCACACGCTAGTAAAGTAATGAACAAAATTCTTCAAGCCAGGCATCAGCAATATGTGAAGTGTGAACTCCCTGATGTTTAAAATGGTTTTAGAAAAGGCAGAGGAACCAGAGATCAAATTGCCAACATCCAGTGGATCATGGAGAAAGCAAAAGAGTTCCAGAAAAACAGATATTTCTTCTTTATTGACTATGCCAAAGCCTTTGACTTTGTGAATTACAATAAACTGTGGAAGTTTCTTCAAGAGATGGGCATACCAAACCACCTGACCTGCCTCTTGAGAAACCTATATGCAGATCAGGAAGCAACAGATAGAACTGGACATGGAACAATAGACTGGTTCCAAATAGGAAATGGATTACATCAAGGCTGTGTATTTTCACTCTGCTTGTTTAACTTATATGCAGAGCACATCATGAGAAATGCTGGACTGGAAGAATCACAAGCTGGAATCAAGATTGCCAGGAGAAATATCAGTCATCTCAGATATGCAGATGACACCACCTTTATGGCAGAAAGTGAAGAGGAACTAAATAGCCTTTTGATGAAAGTAAAAGAGGAGAGTGAAAAAGTTGGCTTAAAGCTCCATATTCTGAAAATGAAGATCATGGCATTTGGTCCCATCACTCCATGGGAAATATATGGAGAAACAGTGGAAACAGTGTCAGACTTTATATTTTTGTTGCTCCAATTTCACTGCAGATGGTGATAGCAACCATGAAATTAAAAGATGCTTACTCCTTGATCAACCTAGATAGCATATTTTAAAACAGAGACATTAATTTGCTGACTAAAGTCCATCTAGTCAAGGCTAGACGTGGTCATGTATGGGTATGGGAGTTGGACTGTGAAGAAGGCTGAGCACTGAAGAAATGATGCGTTTGAACTGTGGTATTGAAGAAGACACTTCAGAGTCCCTTGGACTGCAAGGAGATCCAACCAGTCCATTCTGAAGGAGATCAGCCCTGGGATTTCTTCTGAAGAAATGATGCTAAAGCTGATACTTCAGTACTTTGGCCACCTTATGCGAAGAGTTGACTCATTGGAAAAGACTCTGATGCTGGGAGGGACTGGGGGCAGGAGGAGAAGGGGACAACAGAGGATGTGATGGCTGGATGGCATCACTGACTCAATGGACGTGAATCTGAGTGAACCCTGGGTGTTGGTGATGGACAGGGAGGCCTGGCTGCTGCGATTCATGGGTTCGCAAAGAGTTGGACATGACTAAGTGACTCAACTTAACTGAACTGATGATCTTGTTGCTGTTTACTTTGTTATTTTGTGTTGGAGTTTGTACACCTTTCTGTGTTTCCTGTCTAGAGAAGATCCTTTAGCATTTGTTGAAAAGCTGGTTTGGTGGTGCTGAATTCTCTCAGCTCTTGCTTGTCTGTAAATACTTTGATCTCTCCTTCATATTTGAATGAGATCCTTGCAAGGTACAGTAATCTGGGTTGTAGCTTTTTCTCTTTCATCACTTTAAGTATGTCTTTCCATTCCTTACTTGCCTGATAAGTTTCTATTGAAAGATCAGCTGTTATTATTATGGGAATCCCATTGCGTGTTATTTTTTGCTTTTCTCTTGCTGCTTTTAATGTTTGTTCTTTGTTTTTGATCTTTGTTGATTTGATTAATATTTGTCTTGGGATGTTTGCCTTGAGTTTATCCTGTTTGCGACTCTCTGCATTTCTTGAACTTAGGTGACTATTTCCTTCCCCATTTTAGGGAAGTTTTCAGCTTTTACCTGCTCAGGTATTTTCTCATGGTCTTTCTTTTTGTCTTCTTCTTCTGAGACTCCTATGATTCTAATAGTGGGGCGTTTAATATTGTCCCAGAAGTCTCTGTGTTTGTCCTCATTTCTTTTCTTTTTTTTTTTCTCTCTCTGCTTCATTTAATTCTACCTTTTTGTCTTCTACCTCCCTTATCCCATCTTCTGTTTCCATTATTCTACTGTTGGTTCTTTCCATAGTGTTTTTTTTTCTCAATTATTGCATTATTCATTATATATTGACTCTTTTTAAATTTCTTCTAGGTCCTTATTAAACATTTCTTTCACCTTCTTGATCCTTGTCTCCAGGCTATTTATCTGTAACTCCATTTTGTTTTGAAGATTTTGGATCATTTTCACTATCATTATTCTGAATCTTTATCAAGTTGATTCCCTATCACTTTCTCTTTTATTTGATTTGCTGTGCATTTATCATGTTCCTTTAACTGTTGAGTATTTCTCTGCCGTTTCATCTTGTTTATGTAACTGTTTTGGGTTGGCCTTTCCGTATTCTGGAAGTTTGTTGTTCCTCTTTATTGTGGAGGTTCCTCACTGTTGCTGGGATTGGACAGGTGCCTTGTCAAGGTTTCCTGGTTAGGGAAGTTTGTGTTGGTGTTCTGGTGGGTGGAGCTGGGTTTCTTCTCTCTGGAGTGCAACGAAGTGTCCAGTAGTGAGTTTTGAGATGTCAGTGGGCTTAGTGTGATTTTTGGGCATACTGTATATTGAAGCTCAGGGCTATGTTCCTGTGTTGCTGGAGAATTTGCATGATATGTCTAGCTCTGGAACTTGTTGGCTCTTGGATGATGTTTAGTTCAGTGTAGTTATGGAGGCTCTAGTTTGAGCTCCTATCAATTAATGTTCCCTGGAGTCAAGAGTTCGTTGATGTTCTCAGGTTTTGAACTTAATCCTCCTGCTTCTGGATTTCAGTCTTATAGTAGCCTCAAGACTTCTCCATCTATACAACACTGATGAGAAAACATCTAGGTTAATGATGAAATGTTTCTCCACAGTGAGGGACACCCAGAAAAGTTCAGAGTTACATGGAGAAGAGATGAGGGAGAAGGGAGATAGAGGTGGCCAGGAGAAGAGGGGTAATCAAAAGGGGAGAGAGCAAGCTAGCCAGTAATCACTTCTCTATGTGCTCTCCAGTCTGGACCCCTCAGAGATGTTCACGGAGTTACACAGAGAAGAAAAGAGGGAGGAAGGAGCTAGAGGTGGCCAGGAGGAGAAAGGGGGACTCAAAAGGAAAGAGACAGTTCCAGCCAGTAATCAGTTCCCTAAGTGTTCTCCACAGCCCAGAACACACAAAGTGATCCACAGAGTTGGGTAGAGAGAAGGGAGAGGAAGGAGATAGAGGTGACCTGGTGAAGAAAAACGAGAGTCAAAAGGGGGATAGAGCAATCAAGCCCAGTAATCACACTCAAAAGTAAAAATGCATACTGAAGATTGGGTTCTTAAAGGTAAAAAATTGACAACAAATACCAAAAAGCAAATATTAAAAATATAGAGTAGAGGTTTGTTTCTCAAAAATACAGTATTAGAAAAAGAAAACAGTCACAAACATTATAAAATATATATGTGTGTGTGTGTGTGTGTGTGTGTGTGTGTGTGTGTGTATGATGTTTGCTTTAAGAATATGGCCTTTTTTTGCAAGGAAATAGATTATAAAAATAAAAATTAAAGGAGTAATAGAGGACTTAAAAAAGTAATTAAAAAATGATAATAGTAAAAATATATCTAGGAATTTCGTTGTAGCTGTTGCAGACAGTATAGGGTCAGTTCAGTTTCAGATAATTCCTTGATGTGGCTTATACTTCTCAAGATCTATAGGCCCCTTCCAATGTAGTCAGTGCTAACTACGTGCTAACTACAGGGTTTTAATCAATTGCACCTGTCACTTTTAAAGTGGTTCCCTCTGTTTATTTTAGCTTCTTCTGTTTGTTGATCTCTTCAGTGCTTAAATTCCACCCTGACACAAGGGGACAGAGGTGTTCATTTATTTAGACTCACTTGTTCAGTTGTACTGTGGGGAGGCAGGAACACTACAAACAAATATCACTGGCATGTGGGGATTTCTCGCAGTGTTTCAGGCACACTGGGTTTTCCCCTGCTCACAGCATGTGTACTTTCATGGTTTGCACTTCTCAGGCACTAGGCTGCTTTGCCGGGAACTGTCTGAGGCGGGCTGTGGGTTGCATGCACTTTTCAGGTCCAAGCCGCTCAGGTTCAGCTTCTCGAGGACTCCCCAAAGCGTGAACTCAGTTGGGCCTGCGTTTTGTGCCCTTCCCAAGTCCAAGCAGCTCAGGTTACCAGTTGCTTGGTGAGCACAGTCACCCGCAGGTGGATGATGTGTCTTCTCTCCTCCCCCGTCCCAGCTGCTTGGTTTTCTGGGTGTACAATGGGCATGCCTTCTCAGGTGTCCCGTGTGTCTGTTCTGGGGAGCTGATCTCTGGCTGCTACCCTCTGGGGGATCTCAACCGTCTGGAATCCCAAGAACTGTTGGTTAGCAAAGGAACCTGTTTGCAGTTTGGTAGAGGATGCCTCTCTGGGACTGCAAATGCCCTTTTCCAGCTCTGGCTTCTGTGTGGCCTGCTTGTCTTTGGTGGGGGATGGGCCGGTCCGCAGCCTGGTAGCTCTCCTCTGGTATTTGCTCTGTCCTTTGTTCTGTGAGCTGGCCTGGCAGTGCCTCAGGTTAGGGCTTCACCAATAGTTCTCTCTCTCTCTCTCTCTCTCTCTCTCTCTCTCTCTTTTTCTCTCTCTTTCTGGCTATCCATGGTTTGGGTTGTTATTTCAGGTTAGTTTCCTCAGACTAACCTCAGGGCATTCTGGCCTGGTCCTCTTTCTAAGCAATGCAGCCCATGCCTCCCTAATCAGCCCCTGCTTTCTGGTGGTGGCTGCAAGTGCTGGGAGTTGCCATTAGGCACGTAGTCTGTGGGTTTTATTTATTTATTTAGTTTTTCCTCCCAGTTATGTTACCCTCTGAGATTCTAAGATTTCCCACAGACCCGCTGGTGAGAGTGTTTTCTGGGTTTTGGAAACTTTTCTTTTAAGACTCCCTTCTTGGGTCGGATCTCTATCCCTACCTCTTTTGTCTCTTTATCTTTTATATTTTGTCCTACCTCCTGTTGAAGACTATAGGCTACCTTTCTGGGTGCCTGATGTCCCCATTCAGAAGTTTTTTTGTGTAATTGGCTCAGAGTTCAAATGTTCTTGCAATGAATTTGTGGGGGAGAAAGTGGTCTCCCCATCCTATTCCTCTGCCATCTTAGGACTGCTCTCCGCATTGTAATTTTAATAGGGATTGCATTGAATCTTCAGGAACCTCTTTATACAATCAGGGCAGGGAAAACTTCACTTTCCAGAGATGCTTATTATTTCTGTTGGGTTAGCTGTTTTGTTAATCTCTATTATGTTGTTATTTTAGTCACTACGTTGTGTCCAACTCTTTGCAACCCCATGAACTGTAGCCTGCCAGGCTACTTTGTCCATGGAATTTCCCAAGCAAAAATACTGGAGTGGGTTGTCTTTTCCTTCTCCAGGGGATCTTCCTGACCCAGGGATCAAACTTGTGTCTCCTGCACGAGCAGTCAGATGCTTTAGTGCTGACCCACCAGGGAGGCCCAGTCTCTGTTACAATTGTAGGCTGTTTTCCAGTGGGAGTTGATATTGATGATCTGACAGATAGAGTGGTTCAAGGGCATTCTGGTCTCCTCCTTTCTCTCTTGCTTTTCTTTCTGTGTCTTTCTAGTCTCTCCTTACCCTGAGTTCTCATCAGTTCTATATAAGTACTGTTTCTATTTTGTGGCATAATTTTCTACTACCCTCTTAACCATAGCAAATATAAGGGAGCATTCTCTAATATTTTTATTTGGAAGATCATGCCACCACAATTTCTACTTCCTTTATACAGATATGTGTACAGGTTGTTCCATTTCAAATTGTGACATTAAGTGGGGGAAAGACTACTGGCTACTGTTCAAGAAGCTGATAACGTCATATGAACGTTCTCACACTAACTACATTCTGTTTTAGAAGCTCTGTAGGAGGGAGTGTATACCAGGAAACACTTCCTTTTTTTTTTTTTTTTTGCTGTTGAAAAGTTTATTTCTTACAACTTTACTGAGGTAAAACTTACAAACCACAAAGTTCACTAATTTTAGATAGCTCGGCTGGTAAAGAATCTGCCTGCAATGAAGGACACCCTGGTTCAATTACTAGGTCAGGAAGATCTGCTGGAGAAGGAATAGGCTGCCCACTCCAGTTTTCTTGGGCTTTTCTGGTGGCTCAGACTGTAAAGAATCTGCCTGCAGTGTGGGAGATTGAGATTCGATCCCTGATTGGGAAGATCCCCTGGAGAAGGGAATGGCTACCCACTCCAGTATTCTGGACTGGAGAATTCCATGGACTGTATAGTCCATGGGATCACAAAGAGTTGGACACGACTGAGCAACTTTCACTGCACTACAGTTTGATGAATTTTAATAGGGGCAGCTACCAAGAAATAAAATTTTTCAACAATTCCATCAGAGTAAAAAATTTGAAAGGAGGACTATATAAACCTTACCTTTTTACCCTGTTCAGAGGGAACTTACCTGCATACAAGAAACAACCTGAGTTTTATTATAAAGCACATCCTTAGATTGAGCTAAAATAGCATCCTTGCAACATTTGCTCTGCTTTATATTTTTGCCTCATAGTCTAACTAAAGACAAGCAGAGAAACAAGTGTTTAATTATAGCTTCCATGAGATAAACACTTTCAGGTTACAGAGAAGCTTCAAAGAAGGTAATGATATGTGGTACTGAGACAGAATAGGATGGCATAAAGAATGTTTGACTTGTCTTGAAAAATAAAAGTTATACTTGAAGAGGCTTCAGATTCTGGTGCTATAGACAGATGACACTTGATTAATAAAGACAGGATAATGAAATAACTTGACCTGCTTCAAGGACTTGTAAATATTTCCATAAAACTTGGGGCATAGATAATAAGAGAGAGATATAGTAAAGTACAGGAAAGAGGAAACTAAATCACACAAGATCACACTTTTATATTTTAATTGAGACCTTGTAGTATCTTTATAGGTAGTAGATAGACACTGGTAATTTTTTAAGCAATTTGTATGTCCAGCTTTAATATGATTACCCTTTGTGGCATATCAATATGGAGACTGGATAGGAAGAACTGTGGCTGTAGGTTAGGAAGACTGATTAGGAAATCACTGCTGTGGTCCAGAAGAGATGGTTTCTAAAAGTAGGGCAGTGGCTGTGAGAATGGAGGAAAGTTGGATTTGAGAGATACTTTGAGATTGACTCAATAGGATTTGATGAAAAATTGGATGTGGAAGCTGATGGAGAATAAACAATGACTCAGACTTTTGACTGTGGATGTATTAGTCATTCACTGAGATGGAGACACTATGAGAAAGTTGGTTCTGTGATACATCCATGGCAATATTTATCAGTTAGGAAGAGTAGATGCCAACAGAAGCAGTTACCCAGAGCTTGGTGAGAGTCACAGTAGAAAGCATTCTAAGGTGCAAGTAAGTATATCATTGAGATGACTAACTCTAGGCCTGGAGGAAGGCAGGTGAGGCTTCAACAGGGCTGATGAATTGAGAGAAAGCTGGCATGTGCTGAGGGACTGGAAATCAGAATAAGGACTGAAAAGAGGTTTAGTGGGAGAGGTTCAATTGGAGAAGCCAGGAGTTTAGAAGGATAAGGGCATGTAATAATAATTTCATGGAATAAAAAGAACAACTCTCATTTATTGAGTGCCAGTTTTAAATCAGATGCCATGTGTGTTCCCTTGTTAATTGCTCCACACAGATATAAACTTCTCTGAGCTTCATGTAATTAATCCCTTAAATGGAGACAATCTGATCATACATACAGAATGTAGGAAGAAAATATTTGGAGATGGAGTGGAGGGAATGATGAGTTCAATTTTTGTTTTATTGAGTTTTGGGGTTTCTCTGTTCTGAGGCAGACTAATGTACACCTATATATATCTTGTAACATTCATTCTGATTGATTACTGTCTATACCATATTAGTTAACTATTTTAAATATCATCCCTGCCCTGGCAATCTTGATAGTGCATACTTAGATGTCACTATGGGAAAGGACAAATGACTATAAAATCCTGCATTTTAGGTTCTCCATTAATCATTAAGATCCATGGTTGACCAATTGTCCTTAAGACTATAGTTTCATTCTTCATTTTTGTGCTCTAAAAGGATAGAGTATGGGCTTTGAGGGCAGATGATGCAATAATCAGTGTTTGATCTGCTATTTGCCCTTAAAGTTCAGGGTGTTTTTTTTTTTTTTAACTTCAGCAGACTGGTCTTTTTATAGTTTGAGATCTTGAAATAAGATTACTTCAAGTAATGGCAAGGTTCAAAAGTAGGTGATTTGAGGAATATTGCAGTCCAGTTAGTTTTCTGGATAAGAAAATTAGTTCTTCAGAAGAATAGAAAATTTGGTAGTCATAGTTTTGGAATTTAAGTGTTTAATGTATTACATTGGCAACACTATGTATATGTTAAGTTGTTTTATGAAACTCTAACTCTGTAAGACATTATTTCATGCCAACCTTTTTTCTTTTGGAAATATCAAGCAATAAATTGATAGTGTAAGAGAAAGAAGCCTCTACTTGGATGGTATGAAACCTTCCTTCTAGGACAAGGATCTTGCATAAGAATTATCACCAGTTTCTAGTAAGGTAAACATGGTTATTTCCAAGTTACTACAGTGAGTTAGTCACAGACCTTTCACACGGCTCCCCCCTGAGTTAAGTCTGCAAAAGCTATAAGGCCTCACTATGGAGAAGGGTATGGAAAGAGAGGGGATAAATGAAGCACTGTGGAAATTCTATACAGGCTGAACAATGGGAAAAAATGTTGCTATGAAATGCATACACCCCATCCCAAATTAGTATGTTGAAGCCCCAGTCCCCAATTTGATGGCATTTGGAGGAGGATTTGGGATGTATTTAGGTTTAGATGAGGTCACGAGGATGGGTCCCTCATGATGAGGTTAGTGCCATTATAAGGGAAGACACCAGAGGTGTCTGCCTTCACATCAGAAGTTACAAATTCCAGTCCTTACAGGGCCATTCATTCACTTATGTGAAGTAAATGAATGAAGTAGGCAGGTAAATACATTATCCATCTAAAGGAGACAAGTTATTCTTGTCACACAAGATGAAGTTCAAGCATTGCCAGATCATATTTTTCCAAGTAAATCTGGAAATCTATGTTGTTGTATAAAATCCCTCCAAATTTGAATAATCGTTATTTTTTTAGTCTATGGGCAAAAATACCCCTTACAATTGCAAAGTGATATTTTGGATAATGGACCTCCAGCTTGCAAACTCTGTATAAAATCCAAATTCATTAACATTTAATTTGATGTCTTACTTTTTTAAAATTATTTCTTTCCCTAATAGTGGTATCAACTAGTCTTCTTGGTTGCAAGTGTTGAAACCAGCTCTGTCTGACTTTAACAGATGAGGACTTTCTGGAAGGAATACTGAGTAACTGGTAGAATTATAGGAAACCTGGAAAACTAGACTTAGAAAATAAGCAAGATCCAAGCACCATGGCTATAACTGCATTATAGGAGCCATCTGATACAGACACTGCTTTTACCATAACTGATACTGAAATGTCACTACAGGCACTGATGCCATCTCTGTCAGTGGCCACTGACATTAAAACAATCTCAACTGCTGCCCCTAGAAACAATATGTTATTGTTATTATCACTTGTAAAATGTAAACTTTTCTCTTCCTGTTTCTTTGCATCATTTACTACAGAGTCAGATGTTCTGGGCAAAAGAAACCATGACCTGAACTCAAGTCATGCACCCACTTATTGTACCTTAGTAGCCTCAGAGTAGGCAAAAAGGAGTATTTGCATCTGTACCCATTCTTTCTTCTTTCCTTCTTGATATGATAGAGAACAAGGTTCTTCCTGTGGCCAGTTTTCTGCCTTTTCATTAGATCCCACTCAATCCTGCTATCTCAGAAACCTTACTACTTCCCTCTTTTATATCTTCAATCTCTCTGTCACTATAGAAGTTTCTCTATCAGTAAATAAATATGGTGTAGTCTTCTACATTAAAAAAAAAGTCACCCTTCTTTCCCACCAACAAGCAAATAATCTATACATTCTCCTTAGCCAGCTTTCTCAAGAGTTGTGTTCATTCACTGGGTACATAGACTCAACTCTCACTTATTCAATAATATCAGTCTTGCTTCAACTTCAACACTCCCCCAAAACTTCTCTTCTAGAGGTCATCACTGACTTCCTTTTCACCCAGTGGACACATGTCAGTGCTCACTCTATTCCTAGGTGGAATTTGATGGGATTAATCACTTCTTCCTTCTTCAAGCAGTAACTAATTTGCTTACTAGCTTCCTCAAATATACTCTTGCAACACATTGACCACTGTGATCTTTGAAAATTAGACTTCAGACCATCTCACTTTTTGATCAGAATCCTCCTTCAATTCCCGTTGCTCTTGGAATAATATCCAGACTTTTTTACAAACGCCCTTCATGATCAAGGGCAGGGAGGAAAGAAGGCAAGATAAAGTGATTTGGGTAAGTGGAAAACAAAGAAAGATTTCTCTTCTAATTATCCCTCTAACTTTAACATCCTCCTGTATCACTCTTTTCTTTTCTCACGTTATTCCTGCCACCCTGGTCCTCTTGTAGTGGCTTGATGTTCTATGTTTGTTTTCACATCAAGGCCTTTGTCCTTACTATTCTATTTGTCTGGTATGTTCTCTGTCCACTCCTCCACTAACTCCTTTTTCTTAACGTATACTCATCTTACTTTTTTCAACTCAAAGTTTGTATCTTCAGTGAAGCTGTATCTAAACCTTCGACTACATTAGGTTTCCCCATGGTTCACTCTCACTGTACTTTGTACTTCACATTTTTATCACGTATAAAATTGTAATCAATTTGTATTTAGTGTTTACTTTCCCCTACTAGACTGTAATCTCTATGAGAGCAGGGGCAATGTTTGTTTCATTCTTCAGAGTGCCTAAAATTGTTTCTGGTACATGTTTGACACTCAGAAACTATTGATTGAATCAGTGAACAGGTATCCTAAACCGTTTATGGGTTTTGGTATAGAAAAGATTCTCAGTAAATATCTGTTGAATGAATGAGTGAATGAATAAGTAAAGGCTACAAGTATGATGTTCTAAGTTGCCATGCTTTTTCTATAAACTGCATCTTAGCCCAATAACTAACCTCAGTCCTATTTACTCCCATGGCTTTGAAAGATCTACAAGCCTCTCGGTCTAATTCTAATAGCTTTCTTTTCAGATACCTAATTTGTGTGTAGACTATGGGATTTAAAATGAAGGGAAGGGTCTTTCTCTGCTTATTGAAAGAAGAACACATATGAAACAAAAAATAATCTAAGACTATATATGATAGACAGTATAATTGCATATAGCAGTATGATATCACTGGAAAAAGTACTGAACAAGATGATTGAAGACCTCTTTTCTAATTAGACATTGTTGATTTGCATCTCTGGCCTATTTTCTTATTTTCACTTCTCTTTCTGTTGGCTGATTTTAACAACTTTTAAAGATAGATTTATGTTTTGCTATTGTTCTGCTTATCATGGATTACCACTGCCTCTCTTTCTAACAATCTATGTTTTACTTATTTTCCTCCTTACTCTTTGTAACCTGAAAATTATTCTTCCTGACAGAAGGACAAAAAAAAAAAGTACAATGGAAAGTGAAGAGCAGTTTCCCTTGTATCATTCATTAAATTTATACCACTGACCTTGTGCAATTTCTCTACCAATTCCTTACTTATCTTGCTCTGAATATAAACAAAGCATGTTATCCTTATTGTTTTTTGCAATCCTTAGTGCATTCTGGGCATTTTTTCTTTCTATTCTTTTGAATTATGGTGAGAGATATTGCCCCAGGTACCTTTCCCAGTAAGAGGGAGAGGAACATATCTGGAACAGAGATAAAGAGAGGATAAATTAAGTGATTTGTTGAAGAAAATTATTCTTATTTCATGAGTATTTGTAAAGATTTATACATGTTAGTAAGTGTTAGGTATTTGGAATAAAGTCTGGCATGCAATAAATACTTGCTAAATGTTAGCTATTACTTTTTGGGTGGTATCTATGATTATGGCTACATAAGTAAAAGTTCTAGAAGAAAAATAGATGCCACATTCGTATTAAGCAATTTAAGCAGAGTTTAATGTTGGAACTACTTACACAGGTGTGAAAAGATTAGGAAAACCACAAAAGATATTGTAATACTCTGGATATAATAGCAGTGGGTGCTATTAGTACTCTAGGACATAAGGGGTGCAAGTAAGGAGTGATTCCTGGGACTCAGTATGAGTAGCTACACCTGTTAGAGAAGGCTGCTTGATAGCTATGATCTTGATTGAAGGAAGTAGCCAGCCCACAGCTACCTTCCAGGGTACAAACTGGGAAAATAACTACCTCAACCATACTCTCCTCTCTCTTCCCAAACTCTTGGTGTTAACTCTCATTGGCCAAATTTCAACCAAAGGCAAGAAGAGAGGGGAGCCTGGTAATGGAGTACACATAAGCTAGTCTCCTGGGACACAAAGCAGGATAGAGAAAGTTGAGGGCTGAAACTGGAATATAAAACAGAAGATATCACCACCACCATCATATAGATATAGAAGGTATAATCTTTTAAGTATTAGAAGATACATTGTGAGGCATTTTGGGGGTGACCAACAAGTCACCTGTGGAAACATTTGGAGATTTCTGAGAAAAGATAATGCATTTTAGTTCACAAAAAAACTTGCCCAGAATTTAATTAATAACTCCAACCCAGAATGCTGCCCTGATGATGGAAGCTTCTCTTATATGCCTACAAAAGTTATACTTATCTTTCTTTGCACTTTTTTCAGTCATAATACCTCGGACATCTCTTAATAGCCTATGTCTTTTTAAAGGAGCATTTATATTGCTGATGTTTAAGAAATGACTGAAAAGGAGATGGATAAAAGAAAGGAGAGAAGAAGGTTGTTTTATCAGATGGTACTAGAAAAAAGACCTCAGGCTTAAATAGCCAATTCTGTATGCTTCTCTTGTTCCACCACTGTTATTCCACTCTTCTGTCACAAAGGGACAATAACACTGTATACAACTGTGTTGGGAGAGTTCAAATAACTCTGATTTATGGGAGATTAGGGAAGATCCTATAAGAAGAATGATATTTGAGCTAAGCTTTGAATAAAGGATATAGGCTTTAAAAATATAAACCAATATTTTTATACTTTTATTTGTATCCTATTT
>SJYC01055415.1:0-10075 GCA_006408675.1 Madoqua kirkii | reverse complement strand
GAAATCTTTTACTGTTACTTTGACTAAGTGAATAACTATTGTTTCACAATGAATATAAGCTGGTACCAATCTGGGGTTAGATTTTCCCTTCCTGTTTTAAAAAAAAAACAAAGTCTTCTTGGAATATGGCTTTTGATAACAGACTATATAAATTTCTTTGTCTTTAGGTGGTTCATACTTGCTTTTAAACTCTTTTGTTACTTTGATAAAGTGAATGAGTGTTATTTCACAATGATATATGGAGACTATGACACACATAGACAAAGCTCATACTGCTTCTACAAAATTAACCCCTCATCAGGAAATTTAAAATGGATCAATAATGGCTATAAACCAAACAGTCAGGGCTATGGGAAGTCCAAGACGGCCGTTTGGCTTTTCCCAGCTCCCTGGCAAACTTCACTTTTATTTGATAAGATAAAGCCTTTCCTGGCTATAGGGTTAATATTTCACAATGAAAAAAATTGGTTAAAATACATTTTATGCAATCTCCAGCGACACCCACTTTGCTGGACAAGTCGTACAGACATTGACAAAAAACTTCACAAACTTCTTGGAGGCTATCATTTTTACTGACATCCTCGGTCATCAGGCAAGGACTACAAAGCAAAGGGACTGGTTACGTGAGATTGAAGGTGACGGTGAAGGTGAAGGCAAAGTTGCTCAGTCATGTCCTACTCTTTGCCATTTGATAAGATAAAGCCTTTCCTGGCTATAGGGTTAATATTTCACAATGAAAAAAATTGGTTAAAATACATTTTATGCAATCTCCAGCGACACCCACTTTGCTGGACAAGTCGTACAGACATTGACAAAAAACTTCACAAACTTCTTGGAGGCTATCATTTTTACTGACATCCTCGGTCATCAGGCAAGGACTACAAAGCAAAGGGACTGGTTACGTGAGATTGAAGGTGACGGTGAAGGTGAAGGCAAAGTTGCTCAGTCATGTCCGACTCTTTGCCACCCCACGGACTGTAACCTACTAGGCTTCTCCGTCCATGGGATTCTCCAGGCAAGAATACTGGAGTGGATTGCCATTTCCTTCTCCAACGTGAGACTGAACAGACTGCAAAATATGACTACAATTTTCATGACTTTTTCCTGACATATTACTGGCTTCTAATCTTTGTCTTCAGATATAAAAAAGCTCTTCTCCTCAAGTCACTGATGGTTTAAAACAATTTAGTGATTTACACCTGTGGATAAAATTAAAACATTTTTCTCTTCTCTCTGCCTCATTGCTCCAGAAATTAGAAACATTTGGGTTCTGAACAGCCTCATCAAGGTAAAAAAAAATAAAGTCTCCAGACATATAAAAAAATCTCAAGAGTATACTGGGGAGCTCTAAAAGAAATATCCACCCAACTGATGTCAGGCCTATGACATCTAATGCTTCACTGAATCTTAAGTTCTAGTTTTGTTAATTAAGATCTATATTTACTAAGACTCACTTCTTAGATAATTCCTTAGAACTGGACATGGAACAACAGATTGGTTCCAAGTAGGAAAAGGAGTACGTCAAGGCTATATATTGTCACCCTGCTTATTTAACTTATATGCAGAGTACGTCATGAGAAACGGTGGGCTGGAGGAAGCACAAGCTGGAATCAAGACTGCCGGGAGAAATATCAATAACCTCAGAAATACAGATGACACCACCCTTATGGCAGAAAGTAAAGAACTAAAGAGCCTCTTGATGACAGTGAAAGAGGAGAGTGAAAAAGTTGGCTTAAAGCTCAACATTCAGAAAAGTAAGATCATGGCATCTGGTCCCATCACTTCATGGCAAATAGATGGGGAAACAGTGGAAACAATGGCTGACTTTATTTTTCTGAGCTCCAAAATCACTGCAGATGGTGATTGCAGCCATGAAATTAAAAGACGCTTACTCCTTGGAAGGAAAGTTATGACCAACCTAGACAGCATATTAAAAAGCAGAGACATTACTTTGTCAACAAAGGTCCATCTAGTCAAAGCTATAGTTTTTCCAGTGGTCATATATGGATGTAAGAGTTGGACTATAAAGAAAGCTGAGCACCAAAGAATGGATGCTTTTGAACTGTGGTGGTGGAGAAGACTCTTGAGAGTCCCTTGGACTGCAAGGAGATCCAATCAGTCCATCCTAAAGGAGATCAGTCCTGGGTGTTCATTGGAAGGACTGATGTTGAAGCTGAAACTCCAGTACTTTGGCCATCTGATGCGAAGAGCTGACTCATTGGAAAAGACCCTGGTGCTGGGAAAGATTGAGGGCAGGAGGAGAAGGGGATGACAGAGGATGAGATGGTTGGATGGCATAACCGACTCAATGGACATGGGTTTGGGTGGACTCTGGGAGTTGGTGATGGACAGGGAGGCCTGGTGTGTTGCGATTCATGGGGTCGCAAAGAGTCAGACACAACTGAGCGACTAAACTGACATGTACATATGACTATCCATACATTCTGTCAATTTATATGGGCGACTGCTCACTCCAGTGAGATTATGAGACTACAAAACATATGCAAAGACATTTATATGCTTCTTTTGCTATTATAAAACTACCAAAAACTATAAAAATTGATAACAGCCCTGCTTATAACAGTGAAGGTGAAGTTGCTCAGTCGTGTCCGACTCTTTGCGACCCTGTGGACTGTAGCCTACCAGGCTCCTCCGTCCATCGGATTCTCCAGGCAAGAATACTGGAGTGGGTTGCCATTTCCTTCTCCAGGGGATCTTCCCGACCCAGGGATCGAATCCAGGTCTCCCGCATTGGAGGCAGACTCTTTAACCTCTGAGCCACCAGGGAAGCTTATAACAGTAGAACATTCCAACAATTTTTAAAAATTTTAATCTATAAAGCATTCTACTGACATTCCCTGTAATCCATACGATAGGCCATAATGGAGAGGGCTAATCAATCACTTAAACATATAATAGAAAAACAAAAAGGGAGAATTGCCATAGGACAATAAACAATATTGAATAAAGCTTTATTTACTCTAAATTTTTGAATATTTATATACAAACTATTGCAATTGTAGCTGAGCGACATTTTCAAGTTATAACCACAAATACAACTTGGTGGCAAGATCCACTAACAAATGCTTGGTCACCAGGAAAGTTACTTACATGGGAAAGAGGGTTTGCTGGCATCTCCCCAGGAGGTCTAGAATCTGTGTGGATTCCAGCTCGGAGAGTAAAACTGAGCAGAAAAAAACCAGTGACTCCTGATAACCATCGCAGTGAGTATACCCCTGGTTTTGGCAGAAGCAAATAATTATACTTATTGGGCATATATACCTAACCCCCCATTACTAAAACTAATTAACTGGGGGCTTTATATGATCCCTGTTTATGTTAATGATTCTTCCTGGATACCAGGACCTGAAAATACATGCCTTCCTCTTATTTAAAAAGAGAAAGTGACTCCCTTCAGTGTTACTTATGGATATGAATTCTGGCCAATTTGTGTAGGACCAGATACAGAATGTCTTAAGTTATCTATGCAAGCCTGGCTGTTCACTAATTCTTTAAATCATAATTATACTAAGGTTCAACTATATTTTCTCTCTAGTCTGAGTTTTGCTTATAATGACTCAGAACCCAATAACAACACCAAATCAGACAGACCTTTATGTGAATATTGCAAGCTATTCTAAAAAACAAGATTGTATTCAAGATCTGAAAAACAAGATTGTATTCAGTGGGATAATCACCGCGGGACTGAGGGAGTAATTTTGATTAATGGTTCCTATGGAATTGTATGGGACTGGTCCTCTAAGGGGTATGCAATTTTTGATTGCTCTCATCAAATCAGTCCTGCAATCCTCACAAAAGGCTGCGTTGGCAGGTGCATAAAGTCTTTGAACATATTAACATTAGCACTAATTCAGATCATCCAATTATATGGCATGGTAGTGGCATGTCACCTCCCTTCCCACAACTGGATCAAGAAAGAGGGCAAACAGAGATCTGGAGATTGACTTTAAGTCTTAAAAAATTCCAAATTTGGGATGGATATTATTCTGATAAAACTAATTATTCATTGGCATTTAATACCAGTACAAACTGGACATTTTACATTCAGGCTGTGTGAGAGATCCTTATGTGCTCTTGAACAATTTCTACCAATGAAAGTGTACAAAAACTTTCTTGCCAGGAGTGCAGATTATATACTTGCTTAAATTCTTCACTTTATAATTTTAATCACTCATTTGTTACATTAAGAAGGAGATTGCAAATATGGCTTCCAATAAATCAAACCAGACCTTGGGAAGGCTCCCCGAAATACATGCTCTTTTAAAGGTTATAAAGGAAGTAGTGCAATGTTCCAAAAGGTTTATTGGACTCCTTATAACAGCTATTGTGGGAATTATTGCCATAGCTACAACCGCAGCAGTCCCCAGGGGGGCCGGCATCAAACTATACAACTACATCAAAGTATACAGACTATACTATACAACTACAAACTATATGACTACCTTTGTACAACAGCAGCACCAAAATGCAAGTTCTGCCTGGGGAAGTCAAACCCACACAGACCAAGAAACCAATGACCAATTGATTGATTCAGAAAATTCAGTTCTCCTACTAGGGGACAAAGTGCCAAATTTTAAATTACAGCTTCATCTTAAGTGTGATTGAAATATCTCATTTTGTGTCACACCTCATAAGCACAATCAAAGTGCATATACTTGGGGTCAATGATCTAAACATTTGAGAGGTCACATTCATAATAATCTATCCTTAAATATCTCCCGATTACAGGCTACTATTTCTAATATGTAGAATGTTCACTTAAAATCACTCCCAGAAACTGATTTATTTAAAGAAATCAAGGAAAGCTTACATAAACTTAACCCCATGATGTGGATTAAAACTTTAGGAGGAGTATTACTTGGTACTATAATATCAGGATGTATATTTTTAATTCTTTTGTGTCTAGTCCTCAGATGCACGAGAGAAACCATCTGAGAACTGATGAAGAAAAAAGTTGCTCAGATAGCGTATCTACTCCTGCAAAAAGAACAAAGGGAAGATGTAGTGGGCATTCCTAATAATGTACTTTCACAGCCTTGAGAAATTTCACAGGAATACCACCTAGAAAAACAGCATATATTAAGAAACCACATTGATCATCATTTTTCATGCTTTTCTTAGAATAATAGCCTTGTTACAAACCCCAAGGCCAGACCCAGAAGGGAGTAAGACTGGGATCGTGAAAGCATGGAGCCTGGAACAGGGGTCAGTGTTAGGTATGAACACTGCCTACGCACTTGCTGATTATTCCTGAGACTATCCCAGAAGGGAATGGCCTGGTGTAAAAACAAGGAGATGTAGACTATGTCAATGTAGTGTCTTGGGAAAGAGATCAAAGAAAGTTTTGTAGGCTGCAATTAGGAATAAAAGCTGGACTCAGAGTGGACTCTGCACCTCGGTCCAGTAGAGGCTACAGGTCCCCCGACCCATTGCACCAGATTTCATGTTCTGTCTTCATTCTTGTCGCCCGATCCCAGACCATTAGGGTGGCACTCTGGCAGGTCTCGGTTGTGGCATGTGGGATCTTTAGCTGTGGCGTGCAAACTGTGGTGCATGGGATCTAGCTCCCTGGCCAGGGATGGAACCCAGGTCCCCTGCATTGGGAGCGCGGGGTCTTAGCCACTGGACCACCAGGGAAGTCCAGCTACTCCTCCTTCTTTGCTGTGCACCACGAAAACAGTTTTCTTTTAAATTCAACACACAAAATTATAATGTCGAGTACGCTTTTCAAACTCCACTCACCTCTTGCTCACTGGTGAAAACCGTCCATCTTGTCCAACATGCTCATTGTGCCACTGGAGAACCTGGGCTGCAGGTGATGGACTCAAGGCACTTACCAGGATCCCATGAGACACGTGGAAACAGGCTCTCCAGAGTTCGGTGTCTGGGTGTTCCTCAGAGTCTGCTCCTTGCAGGTGGTGGTGTAGGTGAGTGGGTGGGGACTGGTGGGGGGGCTTCTGCCTTCTCCCAGGCTGGGCTCTTGTGCTGCCACGGCCTCTTCCAGGCCCCTCGGGGCTCTCAAAGCTAAACCATGGGGTTTCCCGAGGGAGAGAGATGACTAGGTCCTGGGTCTGTGGTACCAAGTCTGGAGGGAGACAGGAACCCTGAGTTCTAGGCCCAGCACTACCAACAAGCAAAGCCAGCGCCGACCAGCGACGGGCAGCTTCCAGAGCCTGTCAGAGGGACCAAGGAACCCTCTGTGAGTCCCACCGAGCATCTCCTTGCCTCTGGTCTGTGTCCTCCCTCTCAGGCTGCTGACTCTTCATCCTTCACCCAGGAGACCAGCTCCTGTCACGCTGCCCATCTGTCTTGGGCTCCTTGTATCTGCCGCCACGGCCACACCTCACTCCAGGCTCCGCAACACCCTGTCAGTCAGACAGAGCCACTCAACAAGCTACTGGCAGACTGGCAGCAAGTGGGCCCAACACAGCCTATGTGTGTGTTTTGTTTGCCTAACACAGTATTTCAAGAATAATTTGAATCCACTGCTTACATTTGAAAACCAGTAGAAGAGGGGTGGGCGGCAGAGGATGAGATGGTTAGATAGCACCACTGACTCAATGGACATGAGTTTGAGCAAACTCTGGGAGACAGTGGAGGACAGAGGAGCCTGGCGTGCTGCAGTCCATGGCATCTTATCGAACATGACTTAGTGACTGAACAACTGAACAACAACAGGAATCACCTAAAACATTGGGTTTCTGGGTTTTCCTGAAAAAAATCTAAAGCTTGGCCGTATTGCATCCACATTATTTCTTGGCATGGCATGAACTGACAAGAGCTACTGAGCGGCTCCACTGGCATGGGGAATGTGCACGCCAGCCCCCACCACTCCCCATGACCTCCCCAGGCCGTCTGCTATGCATCTATCTATCTCTTTAATCTTAGCTGCATCGCATAGCCTACCACCTCAACTTCCCTGTTGGCTCCAGGGGTCTTGGTGAATAAAATCCTCTACCTTGCCATACTTGTACCACTTCTTTTAATCCTCAACAGCCATCGTAAGTAGCAGACCTAGGATCTTCCAGTCCCCTATAATGAAAAGGACATCTTTTGGGGGTGTTAGTTCTAAAAGGTCTTGTAGGTCTTCATAGAGCCGTTCAACTTCAGCTTCTTCAGCATTACTGGTTGGGGCATAGGCTTGGATTACTGTGATATTGAATGGTTTGCCTTGGAAACAAACAGAGATCATTCTGTCGTTTTTGAGATTGCATCCAAGTACTGCATTTCAGGCTCTTTTGTTGACCATGATGGCTACTCCATTTCTTCTAAGGGATTCCTGCCCACAGTAGTAGATATAATGGTCATCTGAGTTAAATTCACCCATTCCAGTCCTTTAGTTCACTGACTCCTAGAATGTCGACGTTCACTCTTGCCATCTCCTGTTTGACCACTTCCGATTTGCTTTGATTCATGGACCTAACATTCCAGGTTCCTATGCAATACTGCTCTTTACAGCATTGGACCTTGCTTCTATCACCAGTCATATCCACAACTGGGTATTGTTTTTGCTTTGGCTCCACCCCTTCATTCTTTCTGGAATTTCTTCTCCACTGATCTGTAGCATATTGGGCACCTACCAACCTGGAGAGTTCCTCTTTCAGTATCCTATCATTTTGCCTTTTCATACTGTTCATAGGGTTCTCAAGGCAAGAATACTGAAGTGGTTTGCCATTCCCTTCTCCAGTGGACCACATTCTGTTAGACCTGTCTGCCATGACCCAGCTATCTTGGGTGGCCTCACACAGCATGGCTTAGTTTCATTGAGTTAGACAAGGCTGAGGTCTGTGTGATCAGATTAGCTAGTTTTCTGTGATTATGGTTTCAGGGTGTCTGCCCTCTGATGCCCTCTCACAACACCAACCGTCTCACTTGGGTTTCTCTTACCTTAGACGTGGGGTATCTCTTCACGGCTGCTCCAGCAAAGCGCAGACGCTGCTCCTTACCTTGGACGAGATTACCCCTCCTGACTCTGAACGCGCAGTAGCTCCTCTTGGCCCTCCTGTGCCCGTGCAGCTGCCACTCCTTGGATGTGGGGTTGTTCCACTCAGCCGCTGGCCCTGACCTCAGATGTGGGTCTTAGCCCAAGTCACAAGACTCCAGTCAAATGCTTTAGCAAGATGGCTGTCATAGAATGAATGTTCTATGGATCTTAGTTCCCTGACCTGGGATCAAACCCAGGCTCCCTGCAGTGGAAGCACCACCAGAGAAGTCCCCTGCACTCCTTCAGACAACCTGTCTGGCCTTGCAAGACCTCTGAGTTCACAACCCTGTCTTTCCTCTGTGCCTCTCATCCACGTCATAAGACCCTCTCACCCTGAGGCCACCCCAGTGATTAACCCCATACCCCCAGACTCCTGACTGTCCCCTACTCAGCCCTACAAGTGCCAGGGGAGACAGTGCCCCCTAATACCTCTCCAGACCCCCTGGTCGCCCCAGGGACCCCCACTGTAAGCCCCACAACTCCAATGGCGGTTATTCAGGAAACATGGTGGTTGACTCAACATCTTTTATTGATTCTACATGAGGACCCCTGCATTCTTATACTGAGGCAGGAGCTCCTGGATTTTGTACCGGGGTGCTATAATGGTTTGGACAATCCTCAATGGGGGCAGGTATTTCTGGGGTGCCATAAAAATGGGATGACGACGTTTAGTCTTCTTGTCTAAGCTATACAGATCCAGCATCACAGTTCTGGGGTTGTAGGTCACTTTCTTCTTGGGCTGGATTGGAATGAATGGGGGACGCCAGCGAGGCTCTACCAGTAGCTGTACCAGGTCCTTCCGGAAGATATTCCAGTTGTTCTCCTTGAGGAACCTCTGGCACAGATCTTCATCACTGAAGGTAAGGAACAGGGGTTGGTGTTCCCACACCAGCACCTCCTGACCCCTGCCCTCCAGTCCTGCCTCCTGCCACTCCTTCAGTCTCTAAACACCCGGAGCTCTGTCCCACCTCTGCGCCCTTCCCCAGGCCCTCTAGCCTCCTTCACCCTTCCCTGCTTCCATCCCCTAGACCTGCACTGCTCCATGCAGTGGCCTTGACCCGCAGGCGGCTACTGGTACCTGAAGTGGGATTAATCTGAATTAGAGATGTGCTCTGAGTATAAAATACACACCAGATTTCAAAGACTTAATACCAAAAAAAGAACGCAGAGTATCTCAGTCATTCTATGTTGATTACATGCTAAGTGAAAGTGAAAAAGTGAAGTCGCTCAGTCGTGTCCGAGTCTTTGCAACCCCGTGGACGTAGCCTACCAGGCTTCTACGTCCATGGGATTCTCCAGGCAAGAATACTGGAGTGGGTTACCATTTCCTTCTCCAGGGGATCTTCCCAACCCAGGGATCGAACCCAGGTCTCCCGCACTGGAGGCAGTCGCTTTAACCTCTGAGCCACTACATTCAATAAAATGTATTATTAAAATTAATTTCATCCCTCTATTTTTATTTCTTATAATGTGGCTATTAAAAATTTAAAATTATACCTGTGATCATTAGCCATCAGGGAAATATAAGCCAAAGCCATACAAGATACCATTTATGCCCACTGGGATGATGATAATTAAAGAGACAAATTATTATTATTGTCAATGGAGAAGTGGAGATAGTGCAATGAGGGTTCCAGTACATGGCTGACAGGAATAGAAAATGATACAGTGACTTGGAAATACAGCCTAGCAGTTCTTCAAAAGGTCAAACAGTCAGCTTATGACCCAGCAATTCCACTCCTTGGTATATACCCAGGAGAAATGAAAACATATGCCCACATAAAAACTGCACAAGAATGCTCCTAGCAGCATTATTCAAAAATAGCCAAAAAGTAGAAACCACCCAAATGTCCATCGACTGATGAAGGGATAAATCAAGTATAATATGTCCATGCACTGGAATATTATTTGACAATAAAAAGGAATGAAATACTGATATTAGGTTGGCCCAAATCTTGGGTTTCTCTGTAACACTGTACGAAAAATTCCTGAATGAATTTTTGGCCAACCCCAAACTGGCTACAGCATGAATGACCCTTGAAAACACTGTGCTGAGAAGCCAGTCACGTG
>SJYC01055414.1:0-22173 GCA_006408675.1 Madoqua kirkii | reverse complement strand
TGGGCCCAACACAGCCTATGTGTGTGTTTTGTTTGCCTAACACAGTATTTCAAGAATAATTTGAATCCACTGCTTACATTTGAAAACCAGTAGAAGAGGGGTGGGCGGCAGAGGATGAGATGGTTAGATAGCACCACTGACTCAATGGACATGAGTTTGAGCAAACTCTGGGAGACAGTGGAGGACAGAGGAGCCTGGCGTGCTGCAGTCCATGGCATCTTATCGAACATGACTTAGTGACTGAACAACTGAACAACAACAGGAATCACCTAAAACATTGGGTTTCTGGGTTTTCCTGAAAAAAATCTAAAGCTTGGCCGTATTGCATCCACATTATTTCTTGGCATGGCATGAACTGACAAGAGCTACTGAGCGGCTCCACTGGCATGGGGAATGTGCACGCCAGCCCCCACCACTCCCCATGACCTCCCCAGGCCGTCTGCTATGCATCTATCTATCTCTTTAATCTTAGCTGCATCGCATAGCCTACCACCTCAACTTCCCTGTTGGCTCCAGGGGTCTTGGTGAATAAAATCCTCTACCTTGCCATACTTGTACCACTTCTTTTAATCCTCAACAGCCATCGTAAGTAGCAGACCTAGGATCTTCCAGTCCCCTATAATGAAAAGGACATCTTTTGGGGGTGTTAGTTCTAAAAGGTCTTGTAGGTCTTCATAGAGCCGTTCAACTTCAGCTTCTTCAGCATTACTGGTTGGGGCATAGGCTTGGATTACTGTGATATTGAATGGTTTGCCTTGGAAACAAACAGAGATCATTCTGTCGTTTTTGAGATTGCATCCAAGTACTGCATTTCAGGCTCTTTTGTTGACCATGATGGCTACTCCATTTCTTCTAAGGGATTCCTGCCCACAGTAGTAGATATAATGGTCATCTGAGTTAAATTCACCCATTCCAGTCCTTTAGTTCACTGACTCCTAGAATGTCGACGTTCACTCTTGCCATCTCCTGTTTGACCACTTCCGATTTGCTTTGATTCATGGACCTAACATTCCAGGTTCCTATGCAATACTGCTCTTTACAGCATTGGACCTTGCTTCTATCACCAGTCATATCCACAACTGGGTATTGTTTTTGCTTTGGCTCCACCCCTTCATTCTTTCTGGAATTTCTTCTCCACTGATCTGTAGCATATTGGGCACCTACCAACCTGGAGAGTTCCTCTTTCAGTATCCTATCATTTTGCCTTTTCATACTGTTCATAGGGTTCTCAAGGCAAGAATACTGAAGTGGTTTGCCATTCCCTTCTCCAGTGGACCACATTCTGTTAGACCTGTCTGCCATGACCCAGCTATCTTGGGTGGCCTCACACAGCATGGCTTAGTTTCATTGAGTTAGACAAGGCTGAGGTCTGTGTGATCAGATTAGCTAGTTTTCTGTGATTATGGTTTCAGGGTGTCTGCCCTCTGATGCCCTCTCACAACACCAACCGTCTCACTTGGGTTTCTCTTACCTTAGACGTGGGGTATCTCTTCACGGCTGCTCCAGCAAAGCGCAGACGCTGCTCCTTACCTTGGACGAGATTACCCCTCCTGACTCTGAACGCGCAGTAGCTCCTCTTGGCCCTCCTGTGCCCGTGCAGCTGCCACTCCTTGGATGTGGGGTTGTTCCACTCAGCCGCTGGCCCTGACCTCAGATGTGGGTCTTAGCCCAAGTCACAAGACTCCAGTCAAATGCTTTAGCAAGATGGCTGTCATAGAATGAATGTTCTATGGATCTTAGTTCCCTGACCTGGGATCAAACCCAGGCTCCCTGCAGTGGAAGCACCACCAGAGAAGTCCCCTGCACTCCTTCAGACAACCTGTCTGGCCTTGCAAGACCTCTGAGTTCACAACCCTGTCTTTCCTCTGTGCCTCTCATCCACGTCATAAGACCCTCTCACCCTGAGGCCACCCCAGTGATTAACCCCATACCCCCAGACTCCTGACTGTCCCCTACTCAGCCCTACAAGTGCCAGGGGAGACAGTGCCCCCTAATACCTCTCCAGACCCCCTGGTCGCCCCAGGGACCCCCACTGTAAGCCCCACAACTCCAATGGCGGTTATTCAGGAAACATGGTGGTTGACTCAACATCTTTTATTGATTCTACATGAGGACCCCTGCATTCTTATACTGAGGCAGGAGCTCCTGGATTTTGTACCGGGGTGCTATAATGGTTTGGACAATCCTCAATGGGGGCAGGTATTTCTGGGGTGCCATAAAAATGGGATGACGACGTTTAGTCTTCTTGTCTAAGCTATACAGATCCAGCATCACAGTTCTGGGGTTGTAGGTCACTTTCTTCTTGGGCTGGATTGGAATGAATGGGGGACGCCAGCGAGGCTCTACCAGTAGCTGTACCAGGTCCTTCCGGAAGATATTCCAGTTGTTCTCCTTGAGGAACCTCTGGCACAGATCTTCATCACTGAAGGTAAGGAACAGGGGTTGGTGTTCCCACACCAGCACCTCCTGACCCCTGCCCCTCCAGTCCTGCCTCCTGCCACTCCTTCAGTCTCTAAACACCCGGAGCTCTGTCCCACCTCTGCGCCCTTCCCCAGGCCCTCTAGCCTCCTTCACCCTTCCCTGCTTCCATCCCCTAGACCTGCACTGCTCCATGCAGTGGCCTTGACCCGCAGGCGGCTACTGGTACCTGAAGTGGGATTAATCTGAATTAGAGATGTGCTCTGAGTATAAAATACACACCAGATTTCAAAGACTTAATACCAAAAAAAGAACGCAGAGTATCTCAGTCATTCTATGTTGATTACATGCTAAGTGAAAGTGAAAAAGTGAAGTCGCTCAGTCGTGTCCGAGTCTTTGCAACCCCGTGGACGTAGCCTACCAGGCTTCTACGTCCATGGGATTCTCCAGGCAAGAATACTGGAGTGGGTT
This sequence comes from Madoqua kirkii, assembly GCA_006408675.1. Taxonomy (NCBI): domain Eukaryota; kingdom Metazoa; phylum Chordata; class Mammalia; order Artiodactyla; family Bovidae; genus Madoqua; species Madoqua kirkii. Next base: position 19,284 of record SJYC01055414.1, on the reverse strand, counting down.
ACCATTTCCTTCTCCAGGGGATCTTCCCAACCCAGGGATCGAACCCAGGTCTCCCGCACTGGAGGCAGTCGCTTTAACCTCTGAGCCACTACATTCAATAAAATGTATTATTAAAATTAATTTCATCCCTCTATTTTTATTTCTTATAATGTGGCTATTAAAAATTTAAAATTATACCTGTGATCATTAGCCATCAGGGAAATATAAGCCAAAGCCATACAAGATACCATTTATGCCCACTGGGATGATGATAATTAAAGAGACAAATTATTATTATTGTCAATGGAGAAGTGGAGATAGTGCAATGAGGGTTCCAGTACATGGCTGACAGGAATAGAAAATGATACAGTGACTTGGAAATACAGCCTAGCAGTTCTTCAAAAGGTCAAACAGTCAGCTTATGACCCAGCAATTCCACTCCTTGGTATATACCCAGGAGAAATGAAAACATATGCCCACATAAAAACTGCACAAGAATGCTCCTAGCAGCATTATTCAAAAATAGCCAAAAAGTAGAAACCACCCAAATGTCCATCGACTGATGAAGGGATAAATCAAGTATAATATGTCCATGCACTGGAATATTATTTGACAATAAAAAGGAATGAAATACTGATATTAGGTTGGCCCAAATCTTGGGTTTCTCTGTAACACTGTACGAAAAATTCCTGAATGAATTTTTGGCCAACCCCAAACTGGCTACAGCATGAATGACCCTTGAAAACACTGTGCTGAGAAGCCAGTCACGTGTGCTGGGTTGGCCAAAAAGTTCGTTCGGGGTATCCTACCAAACTAATACTTGGTTCTATTTATGGGAAATTTCCAGATTGGGCAAATCTTTCAAGATAGAAAGTCAACTGGTAGCTGCCCTAGCTGGTCTTGGTGCCCTGCATCTACTCTGCCCGCTTCCCCCATAGCACATGAGGGTAAGCGAAGAGGTGGGCAATGGTGGATGGGCTCAGGACTCACTGGCTTATTTCCTCCTGAGACTGCAGCAAGGGAAGGCCCGTTTGCTTTCACTGTTTCAGTTATACTCTTACCCAAGGAGGCAAGCTTGGTAAATCACTAACACATTAGAGCATTCTTTTGGAAAACTGCATTGACCAGGACAAAGTCAACTTTGATTCACAGAGATCAGCTTAATCCAAAATCTAGAGGTCAGAATGGGCTACAAGTTAGTCCCAAGACCTTAGGTCTCAGCAGTGTCAGCTCCTACCAGCTCACGAGAGCAACTCCATGCTGAGTGACAACAGGCTGGTAGCTCAAAACTGGCCATGGGAGGAGGATGTGGACCATAGAAACTGGCCAGCACTTCCAGTCAGGTGACCTCCCACCTCCGAAAGAGCTGCTTGTTAACGTTGCCCAGCATACCACTGGAGAGTCTCTACCTAAAGAGCCCCGTTAACTCCCGATCTCTTACATAATAAATAACACTATCTAACCCTGCTTCGCATTCACCATGCACCAGGGACTTTACACTTGTTAACTCATCAGATCCTCATGACCACCCCATTTCACAAACGTGGAAACTAAGGCTCAAGGAGGTTAAAGAACTCACCAGAACTTAAGAGAGGGCAAGCATGTGACCACAAATTCTTAGAAGATCTTTTTGATGTTGTTGTTCCAGAGTAAAAGTTGAGGCAGACAAGATTCTGCGTCACCTCCTGATGCTGATGGGCACGTTGATTCCAGCCTAGTCTTTCACGAAAGGGGACAGCTCTTCTAAAGCCCTCCACTCCTGCAGGGGTTCCAGCTCCACCCTCTGCCTCACTGGAACTGCAACTGTCCTCTGTCCCTGCAGGATGCCAGCACATGGTGCCCTCGGGCACTACCCCCACGCCACATCCGCCTGGCCATCCAGCGCCAGATCACAACTTAGTGCTTTGGCTTTAGATCATTCTTCACTTGGGCCCGTGGGAGAGTTTGCTTTTTTCCTGCAAACTCAGCTGCACATATTCTACATGTGCTCCTTGTATCTGTTAGGGGGCAGGCTTCAGATAATCTAGCCCATAGCATCCACGAGACAGGTCTCACTCACGGACTGTGCCATCTCCAGCATGTCACGTCCCCCTTTCCTGGGCCTCACAGTCCTCAATTAAAACATGGGGGACTTGAGCTAGATAGTGGATATATTTTCTGCCTGCTTTAGCAGTCTAGAAAACCACGAGTTCGACAATTAATGAATACGCCAGAATTCTGTCTGTCAGCATTGCAGACGACTGTAGCAGAGTGCTGACTATGCGGCACAGATGCTGAGGCCCAACATCTGCCTCCCTCAAGCCTGCGCAAACCTTCTCTGAGTCCCAATTCAGCCACTAACTGACACCCATCACGCACCAGACGCTCTGTGAGAAGCTAAGGCTCCTTAAACCCTTTCTTTCCTCCTTAAATCCTTTCTTTCCCCCTTAAGTCCTTTTTTGAGGATGTGGCTCTAAATAGCTATTTTCTACATTGATAGGCCACAGATATCAGAGAATTGGAGCATCGCTGAACTGCAAGGAACCATCAGTGTTTCCCAAGTTTTTTTTTTTTTTTCCCCACAAAACTGCCCCCATTTTTCTTATTCCTTTAAAACTTTTTATTTTGTGTTGGGGTATAGCTGATTAACATGTGCTGGTGGTTTCAGATAAACAGCAAAGGAACTCAGCCATACATATACATGTAAAAACTGCCCCCAATCTGGATCACAGATACATTATCACCTGTTCTTTTATTAATGCTTTTCTTAATTCCGCTTAATTTCTTTCACTTAAATATTTACTTTGGCTTGGTTCAAAAGCAACAAGATTGTCTAATCAAGGGTTTAGTGAACTAGTCCTGGTTTTCTAACTCATATTCAAATAAATATGTAGCTGTTTATAATCTGTGTACCACTTAAAATCATCTTGTAAGCCTTCTGAGAAGATGTTCTATCATAATTTGGGGAAACTGTTCTACTCTACTTGTTTTGTTTTGCAGTGGAGTCTGATGCCTAGAGGAGGGTAAGTGACTTGTCCAAGGTCATACAGAGTCCATGTCAAATTCTTTCCTGTGCTTATTAGATACGGTTGAAGTAACTTTACAGATATGCTTGCCTTCACCTCTTTCTCAACCGCAGGAATCACCACAACTGCTTACAAAACCATGTCTGATCACATCACCACCACAAGAAAAGAAAAAGGCGAGGAGGATGCAAAATTATATCTGTATGGTTTCTCTTATGAAAGTTTGTGTGACTGAATGATAAATGCATATTTGGCACATATCTGTGTAGTAAGAAAAAAAATGCTGAAAGGAAATACATAAATCCCTAACTGGGATTGTTGGAGTGATGCAATTTCGGTCTTCACCTTCTTAAATGCTCAGCCTTTTTCCAGGTTTCCACAGTGAGTGGGCCTCATTCATTCACTAACGTTTATCAAGTACCTATCTCGTGCCAAGTACTGTACAGGTGCTAGAGGTGAGAGGTGGATAAAGCCCAAGCCCTGTCTTCAGGAGGAAATTACCCAAGTGGTGGGGAAAGAACTGTGCAAAAACTACACAGTTCTAAGGACTTCCCTAGCATCCAGTGGTTAAGAGTTCACCTTCCAATGCAGGGGATGCAGGTTTGGTCCCTGGTCGGGGAGAAAGAGCCCACATGTCTCGCATTGCAAAAAATTCAATAAGGAGTTTACAAATGGTCCACATTAAAGAAAAACAAATGAACTAAAAAGCTCTAAACAGCTGTAATACAGCATGGTGTGGCCACTGTGAGAGCTGTAGGACTATGAGTGAACAGAAAGGGGCACCTAGCCCAGCTTTCTGGAGGAGATGAATCTTAAAGAATGAGAAGTTTATCCGAATGAAAGGCTGGAAGCAGGACTGAGGGATGGCGCTGCAGGCAGAAGGGTCTACACTGGCAAAGGCAGTGGTCTAGGAGGCAATCTGCCTGGGTTGCCAGAGTGGGTTAGAGATAGCGGGAGTGCTACAGGGAGCTGAGGGGTCAGACTATGAAGGGCGGTTTACACGGCACTGAATCTGCACTGTATCCTATAGGCAGTGAGGTACCACTGAAAGGTTTTAAACAGGAGTTTAACATGGCCAGATCTGAGTTTTAATAAAAGCACAGTGCAGGCTTCCTGGTAAGCTCAGCTGGCAAAGGATCTGCCTGTAATGCAGGACACTCAGTTTGGTTCCCCTGGGTCAGGAATATCCCCTGGAGAAGAGATAGGCTACCCACGCCAGTGTTCTTGGGCTTCCCTGGTGGCTCAGATGGTAAGGAATCTATGTCTGCAATGTGTGAGACCTGGGTTCGATCCCTGGGTTGGGAAGATCCCCTGGAAGAGGGCATGGCAGCACACTCCAGTATTCTTGCCCGGAGAATCCCCATGGACAGAGGAGCCTGGAAGGCCCCAGTTCATGAGGTCATAAAGAATTGGACATGCCTAAGAGACTAAGCACAGCACAGCACAAAAGCACAGTGTGCAAAAATGATCCAGCACAAAGACGGAGGCAGGAGACCAGTGCTAAGACGGCTGCAAGAGTCCAGGTTTGGGGCTCCGAAGGGGGGTTGGGGATGTCACCTAGGGAGGTGAATGAGATCCACTGGGCTGTGTGAATAAAACAGTAGGACTTCATCTACATTTATCTTTGGCTTTTTTTTTAATTTAAATTTTCAGCCACATCATGTAGCTCGCAGGATCTTAGTTTCCTGACCAGGGATCAAGCCTGTGCCCTCAGCAGTGAAAGCATGGGATTCTAACCACTGGACCACCAGGGAATTCCCTCTTAGTCTTATTCTTTTTAAAGATCTATGTTTGCATATTTATAATGTATAGGAGGTATACAACACACAGCAGATATAGATATAACAGATAAAAATAAATAAACATTATGTTACTCATATCACATAATATATTCTAGGGAGTATGCACTCAAACACTCTTTAGTAATAGTGTAAGATCAAAACAGTTCTGTGACCAGTGATCAGGCAATAAATTAGTTTTTACGTAAAAAATAGTGGTTTTTTTTTCACACTATAAAAGTTTTCACTTTTATGGAAAATTTGGAAACTAGGGAAATATAAATAGAAATCTTTTATTAAATCTTTTAAGATAAATATTTTTAAATTATAAAATAAATATATCATCATTACCAAACATTGAGAATAAAGGGGAAAACCCACTTGGGATGTTACTACCCTGATAACAACTTTAAAAAGTATATCATTCTTTCCCTTATTATAAAAGAAATAAATTAAAAAAAAAGAAACATATACTCACTGCAAAAACAAACATCAGAGAAATATATAACTATAACAAGAAAGTCCCTTTTAGTCCTGTCTTCCAGAAAGAATGACCATTACAAATTGGGCAATACTGCATACATATCATTTTTGCTCATTTTCCTTCTAGATTTTTCTCATGTTAGTGTTCTGCTGCTACTGCTACTGCTAAGTCACTTCAGTCGTGTCCGACTCTGTGCGACCCCATGGACGGCAGCCCACCAGGCTTTCCCGTCCCTGGGATTCTCCTGGCAAGAACATTTGAGTGGGTTGCCATTTCCTTCTCCAATGCATGAAAGTGAAAAGTGAAAGTGAAGTCGCTCAGTCATGTCTGACTCTTCTCGACCCCATGGACTGCCTGCCACCCACCAGGCTCCTCCGTCCACAGGACTTTCCAGGCAAGAGTACTGGAGCGGGGTGCCATTGCCTACAAAGGCCCAAGTCATAGTATATGTACAACTTTGTACCCTGTCCTTTTCATGTAGCATTGCATCACTCATTTTACTTTTGCTTCTTCAAAAAAGTTAGTATTAAGGGAATGTATCACTGTTTTCTAAACTGTCCCCTTGGTGTGACATGTGTGGATGGGGGGGGGTGGTTGTTTTCCTATTATGAATATGGCAGATACAAACATCTTAGTATCTTTCCCTATAATTTAGTTATATAGAGATAAATTCACAGGTAGACCATTGCTTCAAAGGGTAGAAACAGTTTCGGGCCCTTGAAACATTATTATCTAAAATTATTATCAAAAGGCTTGAGCCAATTTAGAGGGTATCAGCAATTACCAGTTTCATTCTACCCTTGTCAGCACTAGATATTATCACTTTTTTTCTTTTACTAAAATAAGAAGTAAAAAATTGTTCATTCAATCTGGCGGAAAGCACACACTTTTCCAGCACTGACCTGGGGTACTTGATACTGAACTTTGACAATTTTTCTATTGTATTACTGTCAAGCAGTTCACAAAATTTTTCTTTCCTGATCCGTATCACCTCAGCTCCCAGGCTCACAAGGATCAAGGGCCGCGTGTCATGCTGGCTCTCCGGGAGGAGGATCTGGTGAAGGCCCTAGAGAAAAAAAGTCCCAGAAAGTTCAATCTCAGAGACCATCCACTCTACAAGCACATTTTCCTGATTGGAAAAGCAAGGCCCCAAACAGGACTTGAACCCATCTGGGGTCATTCAGCAAGTGATAGGGAGAAGTCCAGGGCTCTCTTTGCCAATGACACCAAAGTCCTCAAAGAACCGTCCGTGCACTTTGTCCAGGCAGCAGGCTCTGCAAGAATCATGCTTGTGGCACGTCCCTGGTATCCAGTGGTAACCAGGTAGCAGTACTTTACCAGCTTTCCCTGGTGTCCAACCTCAACTCTTCTTTGTGCCAGGTCAGCCCATTTCTCTTCCTTATGACGATGACAAATAGCCCATCCTCCTAGGTCTTCCCTTTTTTACAGCCACCACGCCCTCCCCGACCCTTCCCTCCAGGGCTTTGTTCATAGCACTTGTCCCCGTGGAGCCTTAGTTCTTTCTGTCCCTCACAGGCTCTGGGGCCACTGGCGGCTACTATGCAGCTCCCATTGCTCCTTGGGCTCTCTGGTGTGGATTCCTACTCCATCATATCTGGAAGGGAGATGGAGGTCAGCAGGCCCATCTGCTCACTTTACAGGGACTGTATTCCCCTTCATAAGGAGACACTTTGAGATGGAGCAAAGCTGGGACTAGAGTCCTGGGTGCTGAAGTCCCAGTCCAGTGCTCACGCAGCCTCTCAGCTATTGAGACTCTGGCAAGGAGGGGAGGGGAGAAGGCAATGGCACCCCACTCTAGTACTCTTGCCCGGAAAATCCCATGGATGGAGGAGCCTGGCAAGCTGCAGTCCATGGGGTCCCTAGGAGTTGGACATGACTGAGTGACTTCACTTTCACTTTCATGCATTGGAGAAGGAAATGGCAACCCACTCCAGTATTCTTGCCTGGAGAATCCCAGGGACGGAGGAGCCTGGTGGGCTGCCATCTATGGGGTCACACAGAGTCGGACATAACGGAAGCGACGTAGCAGCAGCAGCAGCAGCAGCAAGGAGGGGAGAGAAGGTCAGTGGTCCAGAGCTTGTAATGCCCAGCTGTCTTGGGCTTAAGAGGACATCAACCATAAACCAAGAGGTCTGCTCTAGGCAAGCCAAGTGGGATTGGGAAAAATGCAGGCTTCAGAAGGAAGATCCACATGTTTACTTGTCATCTTGATAGGGACAGAGTAAAGGGACAAAGCAGGTGATTAAATAGTTAATCCCATTAAAGGATCATAAGTAAAGGAAAAGGCATGAAGACCCCTGTGAGTCAATGATCGCGCTAGAAAGCAGGTTTGCTTAGCAACAAAACCATGTGACAGGAGCACACGATGCGCCCCAAAACAATGAAACAATGGTGGCATGAGATCCACATCCTGCCTAGTGAGCTCAGTAAATCAATGATCCCAGCACATGCTCTCTGCACACATAGAAACAATAATTTATGGAAAGGTGATCATTCAAATTCAGTGGCTAAGACTGCAAACTCTTTGATCTCTGGTTGGGGAACTAAAAGCCCACAAGCTGTGCCCCACAACCAAAAATTTTGGGCTTCCCAGGTGGCTCAGTGGTAAAGAATCTGCCTGACAATGCAGGAGACACAATAGACGCAGGTTCGATCCCTGGATGGGAAAGATTCGCTGGAGAAGGAAATGGCTACCCATTCCAGTATTCTTGCCTGAGAAATCCCAAGGACAGAGGAGCCTGGCGGGCAATGGTCCATAGGATTGCAGAGAGTCAGACATGACTGGGAACACACAGCATATCATAGGCATTTCAAAGTGAAAGGCCCTCATTGTACTGAGACCTAGATTAATTTTCCCATTGTGTTATGATAGTCCTGGCTAGACCATGTGGCGATAAGAAAACTCCCCTGCCCAACCTTGGAGGAGGAACTGCTGATGGAAGCCTGATGACTATTCAAGAATGAGAAAGAAGGTGGTTTTTCCCCCTCCCCACTTTTCCTTTGATTATAAGACTGTAGCCCACTTAAGTTCTCTGGGCATAGCACCCTCTTGCCTGCCTGCTTGTAAGCTTCACAAACATCTTATTCTAATAAATCACTTCTTGTCTATCACTTTACCTCTCGCTGAATTTTTTGTGTTGAGACACAAAGGACCAGAATTCCCCAGAGCCCCCAGAAACCCAGCAGTTTCAATGTGACTTTGGGTGAAGTTACACCTCCCTGGCCCATTGTTTGCACAAGGAGGGGAGAAGGCAATGGCACCCCACTCTAGTACTCTTGCCCGGAAAATCCCATGGATGGAGGAGCCTGGCAAGCTGCAGTCCATGGGGTCCCTAGGAGTTGGACATGACTGAGTGACTTCACTTTCACTTTCATGCATTGGAGAAGGAAATGGCAACCCACTCCAGTATTCTTGCCTGGAGAATCCCAGGGACGGAGGAGCCTGGTGGGCTGCCATCTATGCGGTCACACAGAGTCGGACATAACTGAAGCGACGTAGCAGCAGCAGCAGCAGCAGCAAGGAGGGGAGAGAAGGTCAGTGGTCCAGAGCTTGTAATGCCCAGCTGTCTTGGGCTTAAGAGGACATCAACCATAAACCAAGAGGTCTGCTCTAGGCAAGCCAAGTGGGATTGGGAAAAATGCAGGCTTCAGAAGGAAGATCCACATGTTTACTTGTCATCTTGATAGGGACAGAGTAAAGGGACAAAGCAGGTGATTAAATAGTTAATCCCATTAAAGGATCATAAGTAAAGGAAAAGGCATGAAGACCCCTGTGAGTCAATGATCGCGCTAGAAAGCAGGTTTGCTTAGCAACAAAACCATGTGACAGGAGCACACGATGCGCCCCAAAACAATGAAACAATGGTGGCATGAGATCCACATCCTGCCTAGTGAGCTCAGTAAATCAATGATCCCAGCACATGCTCTCTGCACACATAGAAACAATAATTTATGGAAAGGTGATCATTCAAATTCAGTGGCTAAGACTGCAAACTCTTTGATCTCTGGTTGGGGAACTAAAAGCCCACAAGCTGTGCCCCACAACCAAAAATTTTGGGCTTCCCAGGTGGCTCAGTGGTAAAGAATCTGCCTGACAATGCAGGAGACACAATAGACGCAGGTTCGATCCCTGGATGGGGAAGATTCGCTGGAGAAGGAAATGGCTACCCATTCCAGTATTCTTGCCTGAGAAATCCCAAGGACAGAGGAGCCTGGCGGGCAATGGTCCATAGGATTGCAGAGAGTCAGACATGACTGGGAACACACAGCATATCATAGGCATTTCAAAGTGAAAGGCCCTCATTGTACTGAGACCTAGATTAATTTTCCCATTGTGTTATGATAGTCCTGGCTAGACCATGTGGCGATAAGAAAACTCCCCTGCCCAACCTTGGAGGAGGAACTGCTGATGGAAGCCTGATGACTATTCAAGAATGAGAAAGAAGGTGGTTTTTCCCCTCCCCACTTTTCCTTTGATTATAAGACTGTAGCCCACTTAAGTTCTCTGGGCATAGCACCCTCTTGCCTGCCTGCTTGTAAGCTTCACAAACATCTTATTCTAATAAATCACTTCTTGTCTATCACTTTACCTCTCGCTGAATTTTTTGTGTTGAGACACAAAGGACCAGAATTCCCCAGAGCCCCCAGAAACCCAGCAGTTTCAATGTGACTTTGGGTGAAGTTACACCTCCCTGGCCCATTGTTTGCACATCTGAGAAACAGAGGTGAGAACACCTGCCCTGCATGAAGGACTCTCAAACTGAAGGAGACCTGAAGTAGGATTTGGAACCTTCCCCACCCTCGCCACACTACCACCACGATTTGGGTTCTAGACCTTAAAGAATGACCATCTGCTCTGAGCACTGGCCTTGTCTCTCCCTGTAAGACTGGAGTGGAGAGGTGTCATCTTTCTTATGAGCTGCTGATGGTCTAAACAAGATGGTGCGTGTAAGGATGCTCTGGGAACGTGAGGATCCTCACACTTCAGTTGGGCTCACTGCAAGGGGCATGAAACCCCTTCTAATCAGCACCAGGCCTTGCACAGCAGCCAGAGTGGCTGCTCTTTAGTCAGTTTTGAGAACCATGTATATAAATTTAATCCTCACAACCACCCTGGGATATAGGGATTATCAGCCTTAGATGTGGAAGATGAGGTTGGGCAAAGGAAATGTGCTTGTCAAAAGTCACGTTTATCTTTTTACAGTAAGGATGATGCCGATGATAATGATGGCAGTGATGGTGATGATGGTGATGATAGCACCACCTCATGTTTAATGAGCAGTCACTAAATCCCGGGCCCTCTTGTAGCTCTCTTGTGTGTGTTAACTCACGTAACCCTCACTAGAACCCCACAAGGTGAGTTCTTTTATTATCATCATTTTACAGAGGATGAGCTGAGGTTAAGAAACATGTCCAACATCACAGCAGGGAAGCAATAAAGCTAGGATTTGAACTCAGGTGGGTCTGTCTTTAGCGTCCATGCACTTCTTTATTTATTTATTTTGGCTGTACCATGGGGCATGTGGGATCTTAGTTCCCTGACCAGGGATCAAACCTGTGCCCCCTGCAGTGGAAGCATGGAGTCTTAACCACTGGACCACCAGAGAAGTCCACAGAGTCCATGCTTTTAGCTGCTACACGTCAAGGAAACTGAGCCACAGAGACGTTAACTAGTTTGCCAAACGTGACAAGGCAGAAAGTGATGGAGTGGGATTTGACCCCATCAGCCTGCCCAGGACCTCACAAAGGGCAGCCCAGCAGCAGGCACTGTTATTCACCTCCAGTCTGCCCTATACTTTCCAGCCAGAGTCAGGTCCTCAAACAGCTTCGCAAAGCTCCCAGGATAAAATACAGCTCTTCACTGTGGCCACTGAGGCTGCGGCTGCCTCACCCCTGAGGTTCCCTCCGTTTCAGCCACACTCCCTCCCTTCCAGTTCCCTCCACATGCCAAGCTCGACCTGCTTTCTCGTTCTGGAACACTCTCCCTCCAGGCTGTCCACAGCTCATTTGTTCTGCCTTGTGTAAGGTCTCAGCTTACACATCACTGTCCTAGAGCAACCTTCCCTGACCACTCCATTTAAGACCACCTCCCCCTTCAACCCCGCTTTCTATTCTGTTCCCAATAGCAATTCGAAACTTTCTGTACATTTGCTGCTTTATCTGTTTACTGTCAGTCCCCAGACTAGATCATAAGCCCCACGAGGGCAAGAATGGCATCAGTTTACTTGCCCATACTGGCAACTTGGGCCAAGCTTGAAGCTTGATAAATGCTCAAGAAATACCTGAGGGACTTCCCTGGTGGTACAGTAGTTAAGGCTTCGCCTTCCGATGGATGGAGAATGAAGGCCTTGCTCTGAGCTCCCACCCAGCGCCTTCTAGGATTGTCTAGAGCAGGGGTCCCCAACCTCCGGAACCTAATGTCTGATGATATGAGGTGACACTGATGTAACAATAACAGAAATAAAGTGCACAATAAATGCAATGCACTTGAGTCACCCTGAAACCATCCCCTCCCACCTCCATCCAGTCCATGGAAGAACAGTCTTCCATGAGCTTGGAATCAAGTCTAAAGTTCCACTTGCCACAGCTTCCCACATGCTCTCTACCAGAATAAGCAATGCCCTTCCTGGCCTTGGTGCTTCCATTCACTCAGGGTGCTTGGCATCCCAGCCCCTCACTGGGCCGGCACGAGGCGCATTCACGGCAGGTGCCCAGCCTCAGGCGGCCTGTGTTCAGTCCTGAGCACCTCGCCCTGAGACTCTGAAACTGCAGGGAGGCAGAAGCGAGAGGGCTGGAAATCACATCACATGAACACTGCAGGGATGGAGGAATGTTTTCCCTGAATAAGAAAATAATTGACGGGGCACTGGCATGCTGCCTGGCTCCATAAATGTTGAATAGAAAAACAAAACAGCATTCTTTAAATTCTAAGAGGCCATCATGTGGCAAGGAAACTGATTTCTGTTTATTCTTGGGGGGTGGGTAGGGTGCAGCGGGTGCTGGGAAGAATCGTTAAAAGCTGTAGGAGGCAGAGTTTTATTGAGCAAAAGGAAGAGCTGCTGAAAAGCTGCAAACTAGTCCCTCAGCACTGACTGAGGGCTGGGCCAGGGCCTGGGGCTCCAGACAGTGCTGGGCTGGCCTCCCTGCCTCCCAAGGCACACAGTCCAGCAGAGCAGGAGCGCCGGGAGGTCAGCACAACATGGGCTGAAGGGCTACGAAAAGGACCCTGGGGATTCATGGTGACAACGACTGACCACACATCAGAAGACAGGGCCCCCACCCCCAGGAAGACTGAGGCACGCGGCTACTCGCCAGGAGGCCTCACGCCCTCCCTGTGCCGCCCACCCCCTCCCAGCACCAGCATCTATCTTCTGGCATCTAGCTCCCACAACAGAAGGAGTTCAGGGTCAAACTTGTTTCACCCATACATTCTCCTCCACTATTGGATTCTTTTCCCTCCCTGGCTGAGTAGCATGTGGTAATTAGAGCTTCCCAGGTGGCTCAATAGTAAAGAATCTGCCTGCCAAACCAGGAGATGTGGGTTTGATCCCTTGGTCAGGAAGATCCCCTGGAGGAGGACATGGCAGCCCACTGCAGTATTCTTGCCTGGGAAATTCCATGGACAGAGAAGCCTGGCAAGCTACAGCCCACGACGTGGCAAAGAGTCAGACATAACTGAGCACGCACAGGACGGCGTAGCATGTGGGATCCTAGTTCCCCGACCAGGGATCGAACCTGTGTCCCCTGCATTGGAAGCACAGGGTTTTAACCAATGGACCACCAGGGGAGTCCCTGGATAATCTTTAGAACCATTTTAAGCTAACAGAAAAACTGAGAAGATGGTACATCTTAATCAGTTTCCCAGTTAAGATCTCACATTGTATAAAAGTTTTGTTACAGTTAATGAACCACGATGGATACACATCAATAATTGAAGTCAATGAGTTATTTAGATTTCCCTTTTCTGTTCCACAGTCCTCTCCAGGACACATTACACTTAACTGTCAAGTCCCTTGAGGTTCCTCTTGGATTGGCAGTTTCTCGGACCTACCTTGTTTATGATGATCCGGACAGTTTTGAGGAGTTCCAGTCAGGTAGGGCTTGGGTTGCCCCACTATTAGATTCTGACTGATTTTCTTCCCCATCATTAGATGGGGGTTACAGGTGATCGGGAAGAGGACTGTAGTACACCACTGTCATCACATCACATCCCACATTTATCATCTCATAAATAAGGGCCATACTATCAACATGATTTATTACTGCTGATGTTGGCCTTGATCGTCTGACTCAGGGAGCATTTTATTTTCAGTAGTTCTTCCTCTGTAAAATTATTCTTTTCTTCCTCCTTCCTATACTGTACTCTTAGGAAGGAAGTCACTAAGTGCCTGCCGTCCACGCCTAAGGAGGAGTGAGGGCACCATATACATAGATTGTTTGGGATTCTTTTGCATGTGAGATTTGTGTCTTCTCATTTATTAATTTACTCGTATGTATGCATTATATCCGTTTGTACTTACAGATTTTGTTAATTTTATTTATTTTGGGCTGGGCTGGGTATTCCTAATAGTATGTGTGGGCTTTCTCTAGCTGCGGTGATGCATCTTTTCATATTGATTTCTTCCCCTTAGAAATATTCTAAGGGAATTCCCTGGTGGTCCAGTGGTTAGGATTTGGCACTTTCACTGCCGGGGCCAAGGTCAATCCCTGGTTGGGGAACTAAGATCTCTCAAGGCACAAATTGCAGCCAAAAAAAAAAAGAGAGAGAGAGAGAGGAATATTCATTTAACTTTGCCACACCTTTTCATAGTTTGCTAATTTCTTTTTATTGCCAAATAACAATTCACTGTATGGATTTGTCAGTTTGTTTATATTTATTTACCTTTCCATATAAATTTTAGCATCAGTTTGTCCACATCCACAAAATAACTTACTGGGATTCTGATTTGGATTGCACTGAATCTATACATCAAGTGGGGACAAACTGACATGTTAATGATACTGAGTCTTCCAATCCACAAACATAGAATATTTCTTCATTTATTTAAACCTTTTTGAATTCTTTCATTATAGTTATATAGTTTTCTGCATATAATTTCTGAACATATTTTGTTATATTTATACCTAAGTATTTCATTTTTTGGTGCTATTATAAATGGCACTGCATTTTTTATTTCAAATTACAACTGTTCGTTGCTTTATAGCCTTGTGACCCTGCTATAATCATTTATCAGCTCAGGAGGTTTTATTTGTTCTATTTGTTTGTTTATTTGTTATTTTGTTTCATTTTTAAATTCTTTTGAACTGCCTATATTGACAGTCACATGTCACCTGCAAACAAAGAAAGCTATATTTTTTCCTTCCCGATCTGTATTTGTTTAATTTCCTTTTCTTAACGCACTGTCTAGGACTTCCAAAACACTGAATAAGAGTAGTGAAAAGACACATCGTTGCCTTCTTCCTGGATTATTTTAAAGCAAGTCCCAGATGTCATATCATTTTATCTATAAATATTTGGATATATATATCTCTTAAATATAAGGACCTTTAAAAAAAAAACATAACCATAATACATTACCACATCTTAAAAAGTCAATAATATCCCTTAATATCACCAAATCCAGAAAAGGATGTTTTTACACCTTTACTCTCACTATCTAGCACCCTCAGCCCATCATGTTACACACTGTATCGTGAACAAGGCTCTCTGCACACTTACCAAGACCTCTCCTTGCTCCACGGTGTGGATCTTCATGTAGGCCCCTACCGCAGCCTCCTTGGGGAGATCGCCATACTTGGTTTGGATCATGGGACACTTGATCAAATGAGAACACCTAGACCTGAAATTTGACAGCTTGTTAAAGAGAACTCACTCGAAGCTCTCGATAATTAGCCCTTGCTCTACTGCATGTTAAGATCACCCCTCCCTTCTCCCAGGTGGTGAGAACACAGAAAATCAAACCCTGGGAGAGACTGACTGTCAGGAATTGTAGAGGTTTAAACAGGGAGGAGACTTGGGAGAGGAGGATTTCATCAAACTTTTTGGCTAATCCATAAAACAAGTGACCAATCCAGTTCAAATCTCGGTTGGACTGATTCTAAAGCCCTTATCTACTGACTCCCTTAGATGAGTAGACTTTTATGAAAAAGCTCAGATTCAAAAGGCTGGGTGATACACAGACAGAAAGTCACCACCAAAAAATATGCAGCCCCTTTTGCTTCAGATGGGCTCCCTGAGAAAGGAAGCAGCTGACTGCCTGAGGCCCTGTGAGTCGGAGGCAGAGAAAGTAGTCCCCAATATCAAACCCAGGACCGCTCTCAGCTGCCTTTTTTAAGTCTTTTTTGAATTTGAATTCATTACAATATTGCTTCCATTTTATATCAGTTTTCTGGCCACAAGGCATATGGGATCTGGGCTCCCCAACCAGGGATCAAACCCATACCCCCTGTATTGGAAGGCAAAGTCTTAACCACTGGACTACCAGGGAAGTCCCCCTAGGCAGCCTTCTACAGACACCCCAATCTTTGGGGTGATTGCTATCTGGGTTGTGATTGCCATCTCTGCTCTCCCCCGAGCATGCCTGACAGTCTGCCCTGTAAGTTATACCCCCTTTCAACCAGACTCTGAACCCTCCAATCTGTCAAGGGCAAAGCTTACTTGATTTTTGAGCCAAAGGTCTTTGGGAGAGTATTTCCTGAGGTTTTAATCTTCCTACTGAAGCTGGATCCTTCTTGCTCCTGGGCTTTCTGGAGATGAAAAAGCTTCAGAAAACTAAAATCCTGTACAGGATATGACCTGATCTGGAATTCCTTAAATCTCTCCCCAGGAGATAAATCTGTTAGAGAAAGCACAGGAAAACACATTAACGACTCTTTCCATACATGAGGATAAAACTGGTGGTGTCTGGAGGTGTATCATAGTCTTAGGCATGGTGAGTCTGATGCACGGGGGAATTAAGAAAAACAGAAAAGAAAAATATTGTGGTTTCTGCGTATTTTCCCTCTGGGCCAGGCCCTGAGCAGAGCTTTATAACCATTACATCCAGATGAATGTCATTAGCCTGATTTAAGAGAGAAAATGAGAAGCAGAATTTAACCTCAGGAAAGGGCCAAAGGGCTTCCAGGTAAAGAATCCACCTGCAATGCTGGATACTCCGGTTCAGTTCCTGAGTCAGGAAGATCCCCTGGAGAATGGATAGGCTACCCACTCCAGTATTCTTGGGCTTTGCTGGTGACTCAGACGGTAAAGAAACTGCCTGCAATGTGGGAGACCTGGGTTCGATCCCGAGGTCGGGAAGATCCCCTGGAGGAGGGCATGGCATGGACAGAGGAGTCTGGCGGACTACAGTCCAAGGCATCACAAAGAGCTGGACACAACTGAGTGACTGAGCACAAAGGGGCAAAGCTTCAGTTTGAACTCAGGTGTTTCTAATTCAAAGCTCATGTCTTTCCATTAACAAATCACATGGATCTGGTTTTTCAAACTGGGATGGGGGGTAGGGGTAACAATAAAAGATAAAGGGATGACCAGCCATAGAACCCTGAGCGTGTGCTATGCCTAGCACAGTGCCTGCGCCATAACAGGCCCTCTCTGAGAACTGTTTAAAAGATTTCCAAGAGAATACCACTCAGAAATGCTATGTTGAGTGAATGGAGCCAGACAGTAAAAAGTGCATACTGGATAATTCCATTTACATGGACCCCTAGGAAGGACAAATGGAAGCTACAGTGACAGAAGGCAGATAAGTAGTTGCCCAGGGCTGGGGGTGAAGCACAGAGACTGACTGGGAAGGGGCACAAGGGAACTCTCAGGGGTGCTAGAAATGTTCTATAACTTGGTTGTGGTGGTTACAATAGATGCAAATTTGGTAAAACTCATTGAACTACACACTCTAAATTTGTGTCTTTTATTTCATGAAAATTGAACCTTAATGACATTAATTTATAAAACAGGTCTCCCGAGAGTTCCCTGGTGGCCTAGTAGTTAGCCTTTCCCTGCCATGGGAGGGGTTCAGTCCCTGCTCAGGGAACTAAGATCTCACAAGCTGAGCAGCAAAGTAAAAAAAAAAAAAAAAAAAAGCCCCAGTGTTAGAATTAATTGTTAAAATTAAAATTAATGTTAGTAGAAGTAAATCCAATCTACACAAGGAGTAGTACTAGAAAAACAGAGCACGTGTTTTTTTTTAAAAAAAAACCAACCCTAAATACAACCTATTTAGAAGACGTTGTAGCAATATTTATCAACATTTTAAATGCATTGTCAGTACACACTAAACTGACTCCTTGATCCAGTAATTCTAAGAATTTTTCCAATATGTGCACAAGTATGCAAAGATAAACACAACAGGAAATTCACCACAGTAGGGTAATAGCGAAAAACTGAAAATAACCCAAAGTATTTGTAAAATATAATTGGTTTAATTGTAGTATGTCCATACAAGAGAGTAAAACTCAGTTATCAAGAACCACAGATCTAGATTTTTGCTTCCAACCAGAGTAAAAGGGACTATATCCATTAGATCTACTCTCTCACCAGAAACTAGTAAAATACTGGGCTGCTGCTGCTGCTAAGTCACTTCAGTCGTGTCCGACTCTGTGCGACCCCATAGACAGCAGCCCACCAGGCTCCCCCATCGCTGGGATTCTCCAGGCAAGAACACTGGAGTGGGTTGCCATTTCCTTCTCCATTGCATGAAATTGAAAAGTCAAAGTGAAGTCGCTCAGTCGTGTCCGACTCTGCGACCCCATGGACTACAGCACACCAGGCTCCTCCGTCCATGGGATTTTCCAGGCAAGAGTACTCGAGTGGGGTGCCATTGCCTTCTCCAAAAATACTGGGCTCAATACACAGAAAAAAAATGGTTTTCAAGACATTGGGCATCAGGCCATGAAGAATCATTATCCCTGCAAGATGGGAAAAAAATGGGGTGAGCTCTTCTATTGCCCCAACCGACCACCTGGAGGCTTCCTGGATAATGGTGCGGCAAAGGGAACCCCAGGAGGACTCCAGCCTTCTCTCCAAATTACCGTGACAGAAGCGAGAGTGCCAGAGAAGACAAGGCAGCTGGAGCTCACAGAGCACAGTTCCGGAGAGGAGAGAGCCGCTCAAGAGAGAGGTCTGAAGATCTTCCAAGGGTCTCCTTCAGTCTCAGCTGAGCGCTCAGCAACACACATATAATGTCAGGAAACCACCAGCGGAATGCAACCCCTACAAAAACAAGACCAGGAGCTGACTGTGGCTCAGATCATGAACTCCCTATTACCAAATTCAGACTGAAATTGAAGAAAGTAGGGAAAACTGCTAGACCATTCAGGTATGATCTAAATCAAATCCCTTATGACTATACAGTGGAAGTGAGAAATAGATTCAAGGGCCTAGATCTGATAGATAGAGGGCCTGAGGAACTATGGAATTAGGTTCGTGACATTGTACAGGAGACAGGGATCAAGACCATCCCCATGGAAAAGAAATGCAAAAAAGCAAAATGGCTGTCTGGGGAGGCCTTACAAATAGCTGTGAAAAGAAGAGAAGCAAAAAGCCAAGGAGAAAAGGAAAGATATAAGCATCTGAATGCAGAGTTCCAAAGAAGAGCAAGAAGAGATAAGAAAGCCTTCTTCAGCGATCAATGCAAAGAAATAGAGGAAAACAACAGAATGGGAAAGACTAGAGATCTCCTCAAGAACATTAGAGATACCAAGGGAACATTTCATGCAAAGATGGGCTCAATAAAGGACAGAAATGGTCTGGACCTAACAGAAGCAGAAGGTATTAAGAAGAGATGGCAAGAATACACAGAAGAACTATACAAAAAGGATCTTCATGACCTGGATAATCACGATGGTGTGATCACTCATCTAGAGCCAGACATCCTGGAATGTGAAGTCAAGTGGGCCTTAGAAAGCATCACTACAAACAAAGCTAATGGAGGTGATGCAATTTCAGTAGAGCTATTTCAAATCCTGAAAGATGATGCTGTGAAAGTGCTGCACTCAATATGCCAAAAAATTTGGAAAACCT
>SJYC01055413.1:0-72257 GCA_006408675.1 Madoqua kirkii | reverse complement strand
GTGGTCATGTATGGATGTGAGAGTTGGACTGTGAAGAAGGCTGAGCACCGAAGAATTGATGCTTTTGAACTGTGGTGTTGGAGAAGACTCTCGAGAGTCCCTTGGACTGCAAGGAGATCCAACCAGTCCATTCTGAAGGAGATCAGCCCTGGGATTTCTTTGGAAGGAATGATGCTGAAGTTGAAGCTCCAGTACTTTGGCCACCTCATGCGAAGAGTTGACTCATTGGAAAAGACTCTGATGCTGGGAGGGATTGGGGGCAGGAGGAGAAGGGGACGACAGAGGATGAGATGGCTGGATGGCATCACGCACTCCATGGACGTGAGTCTGAGTAAACTCTGAGAGATGGTGATGGACAGGGAGGCCTGGCGTGCTGCGATTCATGGGGTCGCAAAGAGTCGGACATGACTGAGCGACTGAACTGAACTGAACTGAACTGAAGACGGCTCTCAATGATTCCCACCTCCTAATGGCCACACAGGTGTGTTCTGTCCTCCCATGAAGTGTGGGCTGGGTTTGATTCTAACAGAATACAGCAGAAGTGGCAGGATGTCACTTTTGAGATGAGGTGTTAAAGACTGTGGCTTCGCCCTTGGGTAAGCTCTGTTGCTCGCTCTCTCTCCAGGGGAAGCAAACTGCCATGACAGAAAAGTAGCCCTGCAGAGACGCTCACAAGATGAGGGACTAAGTAAAGTTTGCAAACAGCCATTAAATGACCTTGGAAGTGGTCCCTTTTTAACTGAGGCTTCACATGAGAACACAGCCCCTGGAAGACAGCTGCAGCCTCACAAGAGAACTGGAGCCAGAGGCACTTGGCTAAGCCATGCTCAAAATTCTGACCCACAGGAACTGAGAAACAATAAGTATTGTTTTAAGTCATTAGGTTTGGGATAATTTGTTCTGCAGTAATAGATATTGCATAGCAGTAACAGTAGTAATACTCAAGGCTGGGGAAAGAAACACCCAAAATGTTTAGAGATGATGTTTAAATCATCAGAGTTCTCAAAAGAGCAGAAACAGTTCCCATTCCCCACAGCTAGATTAGAAAGTCTCACAAGTTAAAACGGTTTTGTCTCATGAATGGGACACAACTAGCTCCAGATTAACTGCTCTGATCTTACCTATCAAAGCCTAAGTGCTGGTTTTTAAAAGAGTAAAATATTTCCAAATAACTGACCTGCATCCCAGAAACAAATCTAAGAAATATTTACAGGAATTTAAAATATGCAACACTCAAAAATGCAGTTTCTGGCATTCGGTGAGACTTTAACAAACATGCAAAGAAGTAGGAAAATATGAACCATATAAAGAGAAAAAAGCAAAGAATTGAAACTGACTCAGAAATGATACAGATTACAGAACTAGTATGTAAGGACATTAAAATAGTCACTGTCATTGTATTCCAAAGAGGAAATTTTGTGTACATTAAGCAGAAACATAGAAATTATTTTTTTTAAGCCCCCAGTCAAATTTCTAGATGTGAAAACTGCAAGGTCTGAAATGAAAAAATGTACTGGATAGGATTAATAGATTAGACAATGCAGAAGAAAGACTGATAAAGTCAAACACATAGCAATAAAAATTATTTAAAATGACAGGAAAAAAGACAACAGCAAAATATTATTAGAGAATCAGTAAAACTTCAAGCAGCGCAATATACATATGATTTGAGTCTCCAAAGTGGAGGAGAAAGAAAGAGAAAAAAAGAGCATTTTAAAATAATGGTTAAAGATTCCAAATCTGATGAAAAATATAAACCCAAAGATCCAAAGGTTAAATGAACCCCAAGCCCAGAAACATGATGAAAATTTTTCCAAGGCACAATGTAATCAAATTGCTTAAAACTGATAAAAAGAAAAATTTTAAACTAACCAGGGCAGGGTAGTGGTGATGATTTTACCGCTTACATTGAATGCTCCATTGTACACCAGGAACTAACATACTGTTATGGGTCAGTTTTACTTCAAAAATAAACAAACGAACTCGTAGAAAAAGAGATCAGATTTGTGGTTACTGAAGGTGGAGTGTAAGGGGGAAGGAACTAGCTGAAGGTGGTCAAAAGGTACAAACATCCAGTTATAAGATAAATACTAAGTAACAGAGGTGCAATGTACATGATTAATATAACTAACATCACTATAGTTATACAAGAAAATTGATCAGAGCAAATCCTAAAGAGTTCTTATCACAAGAAAAATTTTTTCTCTTTCTTTTATTTTGTATCTGTATGAAATGATTAATGTTCACTAAATTTATTGTGGTAATCATTTCATGATGACTTGTAAGTCAAACCATCTTTCTGTTTACCTTAAACTTACATAGTGTTACTGGAAGGAAAAAAAAACAACCTCAGCCAAAAGGCATAGTATGTATAAAGGATATAAAAAGTTATGCAAAGAGATTATACAAAAATAAGAATGTTGGCAGACTTCTTACTGAAAACAATGTGAGCCAGAAGACAGACTTTAAGGCAAGTCTTTAAAATACTGAGCAAAAAAAAAAAACACTGCAAACCTGAATTCTGTACCCAATAAAAAATTTATTTATAAAATTAATACAAAATCATTCTTAAACATAGAAACGCTGAATGAAATGTTAAAGGAAGCACTTTGGGCAGGAAGAAATGGTACTGTGGAAATCTGATCTATACAAAGGCATGAAAAAAATCAGTAATGGTACCACATAAAGACAAAATCGTTTTGTTCTTATTATTTAAATGTTTAAAATACAATTATTTAAAGCAAAGATAATAACCATGTGTTGTAAGGTTTTTAACATATCTGAAGGTAGACTGCATGACAATAGCACAACATCTGAGAGGGGAGAAACACAGGCATACTGCTGCAAGGCTCTGATTCTATACGTGAACCGGCATAGTATCACTTGAAGGCAGCCTGTGGTAAGGTAAAGGTATATACAACAACCTACAAAGCAACCACTAAAACAACATGACAGAGCTGATAAGCCAGCACAGAAATGAAATGGAATCATATAAAGTAATCCAAAAGAAGGCAGGGGTGAAAAAGAATGTACTTAATACTGCTAAACTGTGTGCTTAAAAATAAAGATAGTCAACTTTATATGTTTTTACCATTGTAAAAAAAAAAATTGGGGGAAAAAGTGTGAGATGTAGCTTTTTCTCTGGTGGATTAGCAATGGAAACGAGAGAAAAAGGACAGACATGAGAAGAGAACTGAAATTTACAGAGTACCTCCTAGGCACTATGCATACAAGATTTCCCCTCATTCAGTAGTAACCTCTGTGATAACGACAGTGAACATCATCTACGTACTAACACATCTAGGTCGTGTTCCAAGAGTGTTATTTATTCATTTGCTTAATTTTATAACAAGCCTACATGGTACAGACCAGAGTCTGCCTTACAGACTCCGAGGGCATCAGTGTGCAGGCACACAGAATCACTTGCCCAGTGTTCACAGCGAGTAAGAGAAGGACTCTAGGCTTATGCTCTTAACCACAACACACAGCGACAGACTCCAAGACACCAGGCCCAGAGGCCTGAGTACTCACCAAAGTCACCCTGCCAATCAGTGGAACTCACACCCAGCTCTGGCTAGCTCCAGGCTATCTTTTCTCCACCCCTGAGGCCGAGGGGAAAGGCTGAAAGGGGCTGCAGGGGTCAGCAGAAGCCTCGCCTGGAGGCCGTGTGTACCCAGTTTCCACAGCTGGTAGAATATTGTCTATCCTGCCAGGCTTTTCTAGCTCTAGGTTTCTGCAAGATGCGGTGGACCAGGCACCAGGAAGCTGCAGGATCAAGCGCCCCCTGCTGGCTGCCGGATGTGGCTGCCAGCTTACCTTTGAGGTGGATGTTCGGAGGTCCGTCGTCTATGAGCTGCAGATGCTCCCAGATCCACTTATGGTAGAAGGGCGAGTTCTCAAGGTCTATCAACCTCAGGACTTCACAGATGCCCTGGACGCGTAAGGGACACAAGCAGAGGGGTCAACCCCAGCTCCAAGCAAGACAAGCTTTGAAGATAAGCTCTTTTTTATGCAAGCGGTTAGAGGTCTTTTTTAAAAATGAAAATGCTATCTACTCATAATTTAAAAATTCAAATAGCTAAACAGCATGAGAACTAAAAAAAAAAAGTCACCGTTAAAGATGTTATACATATTTAAAAATTTGATATATATTGCCAACCAACCCTCTAGATACCGTAGATAAGTTTATGCTCTCCCCAATAGTGCATAACAGAACCCATTATAATACATCTGTGTAATACATTGACAACTTGGTTTTCACAGCCCTTTTAATCTTCCCTAATCCGAGAGATAAGAAAGATATGTCATTTTTCATATGCATTTCATATCTTTATTAGACCTTAATTAAAAAAAAAATTGGCCACATCACACAGCTTGTGGACTTTTAGTTCCCCAACCAAGAACTGAAGCCCGGCCTTTGTCAGTGTAAGCGTGGAGTCCTAACCACTAGAAAGTCAGGGAATTCCCAATCTTAATCTTTTTTAGTAGGAACTCTAAGAGACACATGAGGATTAATGTTCAAGATAGATTACTGTTGAAGAGATCAAACATTTTAATTCAACATTCATTCAACAAACATTTATCCATCAGGAACTGCAGGTACTAGAAAAATACACATGAGCAGTTCTCTCCGGAAACACTCTCATGGGTGTTTAATCGCATCTGAATCTGTGGAGAAAACAATTTCACCATGTGTTCCCAAATGATAAACTGTTCAAAATGAGTTGATTACGGGCATTAATTATGTTTGCAGTGCTAGCAGAAATCATGTTCTCCAACTTTGCCCAGGCCCCAAGGACACCCAGCCACCCAAGGCCGATTTCTCCCTCTAGTGGCAATAAGAGTAAACTGTCGGAGTGGGGACAACTGTTCAAACAGCTGGCCAGGTGGGAAATAAAATGAGGAAAAAGAGCAGTCCCTTTAGATGCGGCAGGTGCTCTTCAACTCCAGCCAGAAGGGCCACACCAGAATACAGCCTGGTGTTGCCTGATCTCATGAATATTCAGAAGAAGCCAGAGATCAGAATTTCCATGTATTATAGAATCTTCACATTAACGATTAAATCAGGGGCTCCGCTTTTGCCTACTCAGGCTTTTCTCGTTGTGGCTCCAGGGCTCCAGAGGATGTGCGCTCAATAGCTGCGGTGGGATCTTAGTTCCCCAACTAGGGGTCAAACCCACGTTCCCTATATTGGAAGGCAGATTCCTAACCACTGGACCACCAGGGAAGTCCCATAGGTTGGGTTTTAACAGAACACTGTAAGGGACTAGTCAACTCATCTGCTAGTCAAGGGGCCCTCTCACCTGCTGTCACTTTGTGACATCTATATTATTTTTCTGAGAATGAAATTCAAGCATCAGAAATCAGCTGTGATGCTTATTTAGAAGCAGATTTCTGGAGTTAATGAAGCAGAGTCTCTGGGATGAGGCAGGACTCTGCCTTTTTAAGAAGCATGCTAGGAGTTCTTTATGCATACCAAAATTTAAAAACTCTTCCCCTAGGTCAGGGGCCCTCCAGCTTTAGTGCACATCAGAATCATTTGGAAGCAGAGATCAGTGTTGCCAGGACACAGAGTACGGAGCTCTCTCCTCCCAGAGTTTTGGGTTTACTGGCTCTTGCGTGGGCCTAAGAATCTGAATTTTTTAGTGAGTTCCCAGGCGATGCTGATGCTGCTGGTCCAGCAACAACACTTCAAGAACCACTGGATTACAAGATGACTGAGTAGATGAGCCTGTGCTAAATTAATCTCATCCTCACAGACTATGACGTAAGTACACAGTCTCATTCTACAGATGAAGAAATGAAGGCTCAACCAGAGTAAGAACTTTCTGTTAGTTAGGATGTCATTATCATGCTGATTAAAGGAAGCTTGAATTTATACCCCTCGCCACTCATCTCCCTCATCTTTCCTGGTGATATAGTATCAAAAGAGCTTAGAGTCAACTGGGGGGTCACATGGCCTTCCTGGCTTTGGAGGTGATCATCCCAAAATTTTAGGAAAGAGGAAGCAGAAATCAGGGAGGAGAAGGAATAGTAAGTTACTGAGGTTGGCCCTGCCAGGTGGCACTAGAGGCCAAGAACCTGCCTGCCAGTGCAGGAGATGTAAGAGATGCAGGTTAGATCCCTGGGTCGGGAAGATCCCCTGTAGAAGGAAATGGCAACCCAGTCCATATTCTTGCCTAGAGAATCCCATGGACAGGGGAGCCTGGCGGGCTACAGTCCATAGGATTGCACAGAGTTGGACACGACTGAAGCCACTCAGCACACAGGTTGGCCTTCAGGGCTCTCCCCTACCACTTCCTCCTCTAGGCCCTCTCCCACCTCTCCTCACACGACAACAGGACTCTCCAAACTTAAACTTACCAAACCATTCCCTGCTCTCCACTAGCAAGGACCTCCCCCTCATCCTCACCCTCCTCTGGGTCAGGTTCTGTGTATTCAATCTCCCTTCACTGTTAAGCGTGTAGAGGCCAGGAGCCAGACGCTACATTTCCCAAGCTCCCCAGCTGCTCAGGCTCTGGATGTGATTTTTTTTAATTCTTGTATTTATTTATCCGGGGCTGTGCTGGGGCCTTGTTGCTGTGTGCGGACTTTCTCTAGCTGCGGTGCGCGGGCTTCTCGTTGCAGTGGCTTCTCTTGTGGAGCACAGGCTCCCGGTGGGTGGGCTTCAGTAGTTGTGGCACATGGGCTTAGTTGCCTTGCGGCATGTGGGATCTTCCCGGACCAGGGATCGAATCTATGTCCCCTGCATTGGCAGGTGGATTCCTAACCACTGACCCATCAGGGAAGTCCCTGGATGTGATTTAGCTTCCACCAATCCAATGAGCCTGGGCAAGGCTTGGTTATGGAACTAAGGGCCATCCACTTTGTCAGTGGAGACAGTCAGTGGTGTAAAGGTGGCTTCCTAAACTTGGCAGGGGCAGCAAGTATCAGGGACAGTCCAGTTCTGGATTCTGGTCTGAAGCTATGTGAGAGTCATTTTCAGTCCAAAGCCTGTTTATTCAGGTCTCCCCTCACTAGTAAATCTGTTAGCCATTTAGCATCCCGCTTACAGTTAAATCCCTTTCCTGCTTACACTAGCTAGACTTGACTGTTCTCTGGGACTGAACACAGAATCACAACACAAACACATTCCTGGAGATGCTCAAACAACTGGCTCTTGGGTAAAGTATATGCATGTCTATACATTTTACTGTTATGAAGGGTGCGTTACACACAACTTATAAACAGTAGTAAAATGGGCTTCCCTGGTGGCTCAGAGGTTAAAGTGTCTGCCTGGAATGCAGGAGACCCAGTTTCGATCCCTGCATCAGGAAGATCCCCTGGAGAAGGAAATGGCAACCCACTCTAGTACTCTTGCCTGGAGAATCTCATGGAGGGAGAAGCCTGGTGGGCTACAGTCCATGGGGTCGCAAAGAGTTGGACACAGCTGAGCAACTTCACTTTCACTTTCACTTTCAAAATGTACCACACTCTTATTGGAAATTCTGTATAGCCAACTGATTCTCACAGAACGCTTTCGTTGATGTTGGCGGAACTCATACGCCTGTGGCTAGTCTGTAGTTACAGTTCAGCCATGATTTGACAAATTAAGTTACATGCCAAACTACTCTTTTCCCCAAATAATTAATAAGTCTGACTTGTAATCCACTGGTAAACTATTTCTCACCCTCATATAAATTATACTCATTACACTGAAACCTCTTTCAGTTTTAACACTATGTATATTGACTTTCCTGGTGGCTCAATGGTAAAGAACCCACCTGCCAATGCAGGAGATGCAGATTTGATCCCTGGGTCAGGAAGATGCCCTGGAGAAGGAAATGGCAACCCACCCCAGTATCCTTGCCTGGGAAATCCCATGGACAGAGGAGCCCGGTGGGCTACAGTCCAGAGGGCTGCAAAAGAGTGACTTTGAGACTAAACTAAACAACACTCTGCATATCAGAACTTCACTGCTTCATCAATGAGGACTTTTATGATGAATCTATGATGAGTCTTTCTTAAATACTGGAAAAACATTTCCTTAATTTTGTTCTCTTTACAATGTAGCAGCTAGAGACCCAGCCCACTGTGGAATTTAATCTGCATTATAAATATTTTCTGTATCGCTTTCTTAAGACAGTCAGCAAAGTCATAATTCAAGACCTGACTTAAGAGTGTCTGCCTATTTCCCTTGCATACATACTTCCACTATGGCTGATTTTCAGCTACCAGTGGGAAGTCACTGAGCACGGAGTTGAGAAGGTGTGCACAATGGTTCAGATTTCCACCATACGGATATGACAGGCAAAGTAACCTCAAGTGCACAGATAATAGTAAAACTCAATAACGCCCAGGAATGATACATTCTTCAGTATTAATGGTCTTGTTTTCAATATAATATATTTAGTTATAATTAAATAAATTTCTGTAACAATCAGCTTTCACCAGCCAGGAGGAGCCAGCTCCAGCACACAACCAATCTTTGACCCCTGCTTTTGTTTGCTGCTGCTGCTGCTGCTAAGTCACTTTAGTCATGTCCGACTCTGTGCGACCCCATAGATGGCAGCCCACCAGGCTCCTCCACCCCTGGGATTCTCCAGGCAAGAGTACCAGAGTGGGGTGCCATTGCCTTCTCCGCTGCTTTTGTCTTAGGGCCCTATATTTCAAGGCTCATCCTCCACCTCACCTTCTCCAGGAAGCCCTCCTGAGAGCCTTCAGCCTTTAAAGAGTTTCCTATCCTGAATTCTTATAATTCACAGAGTTTGCACTAATTGTTTGGTAACTGGCACTGACAACTTTGTCTACACACAGAATCTAGTGGAGAATATATATAAGGAGAAAGAACCAGCCTTTTCCACCTTTGTATCCCTCCTGGGCCTGAACCAATGTGTTACGACCTTGGCAAAAACTTGCCAAATGTTTGTGTTGGTTTAACATGTAAACCATAGGTCTACGGGAGATACTAAAAGTCCAGGGGCAGAGTTCTGGCTCTGCCACTGGCTAGCTGGGTGGCCTTTCCTAAGGCATCTTAGCCTCAGCTTCCTCAACTGTAAACTTGGAATAATAATACCTTCCTGGTAGAGCTCTGGTGAAGATTTATGGTGGAATGGTACTTGATACATGGCTATTCATCAAAGCACTGTTTGAAAAAGCAAGTGTTGAGATAACCTAAATATCCATCAATTAGGGAACTGGTGAGATAAATTAAAATACAACCATACAGTAAAATACTACACAATGTTAAGAGAGAATGAGTAAGTTCTTTAGGTACTGATAT
Organism: Madoqua kirkii; assembly: GCA_006408675.1. Taxonomy (NCBI): domain Eukaryota; kingdom Metazoa; phylum Chordata; class Mammalia; order Artiodactyla; family Bovidae; genus Madoqua; species Madoqua kirkii. The sequence goes on along the minus strand of SJYC01055413.1, from coordinate 62,995 downwards.
GGAACAACCTATAGAAACACTTATAAATGAAACAGCAAGGTGCAGAAGAGTCTGTATACAGTGATGCGACTTATGAAAAAAAAAAGGAAAAAACATCCACACGCATTTTCCTGTGTACCCAGACAATGTGTGCAGAACAGACATAAGAACTGGTGTGGGGGGTGGTCTGTGAGGAGGGATAGAATGGGGAAGAGAGGGGACAGGGAACCTTCACTATTGTGAGTATTTTGAATTTTGAACCATGTGAAGTGCTACCTATTCCAAAGTAACCCAAAACAAGATTAATGATGCAAGGAGTGAAGAGCCCCTCCCCCCCCAAAATGGTGGTTTTGATGATGAGGATGTTGGTGGTGATAATGAGCTACTCAGGGGTTTGAGCAGAGTCAACAGTTGACAGAAAGGTGGACTCAAGTCAATCCCAAGCCCCAGCTTCTGGGATAAGGAGCCTTGGGGTCAGACAGACCTGGGTTCAACTCTGCCTCTGCCCCTGGTCAGTTGTGTGAACTTGAACAAGCCACTTAACACCATCCCTTTCGTGTCTATAAAACAGGAATGATGACAATAGCAAAATCCTTTGTTTACACAGTAAACACACAATAAATTTAAAATTTTCTTTTCATTATCAACCAACAGAGAAGTTGGCAAAGGACATAAAGCAATTGGTAAAATACAAAATTTAGATAGTAAACAAATAGGATTAATCTCGTTAGTAATAAGAAAAATTATGTAAATTAAATTCTCAAAGAGGTAATAATCGTACCTATGAAATTATTGGAAAAGGCAAAAGCAGAGACATTACTTTGCTGACTAAGGTCCGTCTAGTCAAGGCTATGGTTTTTCCAGTGGTCATGTATGGATGTGAGAGTTGGACTATGAAGAAGGCTGAGCGCGGAAGAATTGATGCTTTTGAACTGTGGTGTTGGAGAAGACTCTTGAGAGTCCCTTGAACTGCAAGGAGATCCAACCAGTCCATTCTGAAGGACATCAACCCTGGGATTTCTTTGGAAGGAATGATGCTGAAGCTGAAGCTCCAGTACTTTGGCCACCTCATGCAAAGAGTTGACTCATTGGAAAAGACTCTGATGCTGGGAGAGACTAGGGGCAGGAGGAGAAGGGGACGACCGAGGATGAGATGGCTGGATGGCGTCACTGACTCGATGGACGCGAGTCTGAGTGAACTCTGGGAGCTGGTGATGGACAGGGAGGCCTGGCGTGCTGCAATTCATGGGGCTGCAAAGAGTCGGAGACGACTGAGCAACTGAACTGAACTGCACTGAAACAAGATTAATCTCGCTAATAATCTAAAAGAATATATATGTTAAATCCTCAAGGAGGTAATAACTGTCACCTATTAAATTTAAAAAACCTTTGAAAGAGAGACTGGCAGAGGTTGGTGGCACTGTTACTGGGAGCTAGAGAAAGTAGAGCCCTCCTTCTGGAAAGCAATTTGCTCTGAGAGTCAAAAAAACGGTGATTCTAAGAAATATCACTCTTGAAAATCCATTCTGAGGTGATGAGCTCATTTTCTCCTCTTACTGGAAATTTTTATAAACGGTCATTATCACTTTTACAATTTTAAGATAATAATTTTTAAAAGTGATCTGGAATCCTTAAAATTCAATTGCCAAATGCATAATTTAAGTATGTATCTATAAATAAACACATAGATGAGCTCAAGGAAAGAGAACCCTCCCCCAACACTTGCCTTCCTTCTGATGGAACAGCTTTGTATCTTAACGATCACAGAAGCCCTCTGAGGGTGGGAGGCCAAAGAGTGTCTTTTGCTTTTTTAAACTCGGACGTGCCTATGTGCTTAGTCACTCAGCTGTGACTCTTTGCAACCCCATGGACTGAAGCCCATCAGGGTTCTTTGTCCAAGGAATTTTCCAAGCAACCAGGATGTGAGTGCTCAGAAAAGGATGCGTTGGGACTTCCCTGATGGTCTAGTGGTTAGGAACTCATCTTCCAGTGCAGGGGGAGGGGCTCAATCCCTGCTCAGGGAACAAAGATCCCACATGCCTCATGGCCAAAAGAACAAAACATTAAAAAAGAAAAGAAACAATACTGTAACAAATTCAATAAAGACTTTTAAAAAATGGTCCAGGTCAAAAAAAAATTAAAGAAAAGGACATATGACAAACCAGGGCTCCACCCGGTCACCTGGCCACAGGACGCCAGACTAGCCACACTCTCCTTAGCTTCACCCCCCCATCCCAGACCTCTCACCTCACAGACAAACATGATGGAGGACGATTCTATAAAGTCCTTTGAGATCAGCTGCCCGTAGGAGAACTTCTCTACCTTCCCCAGGACTACGAGCTTCCAGAGCGTCTCATCGGACCAGGAGTGAAACAGGTCCATCTTCCTGAGGGGAAAAGCCTGTGAGACTTCCTCACTGTCCATCACGGCAGAGGCCTAACACTTGGCGATTCCCGGAAAGGCAGAGGCCTGAGCTGGACGACTTCGTACCCGTCCTGTTCGCTAGCCCCGCCTGCAGCCAGCCTCCTGTCACTTGTCCTTTGCCCCCCTGCCCTCTTCTTCTCAAGGCCCTGCCCTCCAACTACTCCCCTCACTGCACCTCAGAGGCACCCAAGCTATTGGGGCTTTGCTTCTCTTTTGATCCTCCCTCCAGAAGTTTCTTCCAGCTGAATCCCCCACTAACCTGGCGACCACTAAACTGCTCCCATTCCAAGGAATACCCAAGAGTTCCTCACTTCAGCTGTCCTCTCCCCCAGCCCAGCAGTCCAGGCCCTGCCTCTGGTTTGGGCAGCTCATTCCAACCCCTGAATCCCTCCTCCAGTCTACTGACTGCTGGTCCTCAGCCCCGGGCCAAGGGATGGTGGAGGTCAGGACCCTCTTCTTTTGGCCTGTTGGTGCCCTATGGTGGAAGGCCACCCCGCGATGACCACCCCTTCTTTGACCTCAAACCTAGTATACTGTAAATCACGGGCTTGCCTTCCCTCATAGGTGGGCCCCCTGGGCTGCTAACAAACATCAGAGATCTTTTCTCAGCTCCAAATTATGAGTTCAGTACTCAGGTAACTCAGGCCTCAAGCTGGGGGTGGGGGCAGTGAGCTCCACTGGGGCATCAAAGGGGAAGAGGGTCGGCACTGTGTGCAAGGAGGAGAAGGTGTGGAGACAAGGAGGAAAGCGGGGCCACCAGAGAAGGAGCACCTCCTGGGCCAAGACTGGGCCACACACTTCCCATGAACATGGCACTAGATTCTGACAATGACCTTGGAGAGAGGAATCCTGATCCCCACTTTCCAAGGCAGGAGATGAAAGCCCAGGGAAGCGAAGTGACCTGTCGAGAGTCCTGTGGTGGATAAACTAAGAGCTGCGATTAGAACATGGCCCTATTTTTCTTCCACTGTATGAAAATATGAACTGCCCCTCCCTTTAGGACTGAGTCCACCCTTGAAGGGCTGCAGCCCCTTCATGGGGGTGCCTCTCTTAGCTCCAGCCCACAGAGGCTAGAGCCCTCTGCCCATCATACTTCTCTCTGCCTCTGCATCCCTGCAACCTGTATTCTTGGTGCCAGCATGGATGCTGCCATTGATTTTCACTCTTTTCCTCAAGGTGAGGAACTAAAGATAGTTGGATGAGCACCTGTCTGTGCCTGGCACTGTGACAACAGAGAGAAGATGATGGTGGAAAAGGCAGGTGTGTCCTTGCCGCCGAGCTGCTTGCTTACTGTCTGATGGCGCAAGAATTATCGTTTGGATGGGGCTTTAAGGAAACATAGAGTGTGATAGAAGCACTGAGGGGGGCACCCCCTCTCTCCTGGGATGCAGGGAGGTGGCCTTGGTCAGGGAGGTGGGGCAGTGAAGCCTGGGGACTTCTAAACGAGACATTCTGGACACATCACCATCCTGAGCTTCGCTTCCTTCACTATGAACTGGGGAGAATGAGAAACAACACTGCGGGATTGAATGTTTAGATAAAGTGGGTGGTGCAAAGGGCTGAGCCCAGCAAGTGTGCACAGCATGTTACCAGCTCATTAAGAAAGGGATATCTGAGCTGCAACCTGAAGGTATAGTAGGAGTTTGCTAGACAGAAAAGTTGAAGCTGGGCGGGAGGTGGGTCCCAAAGAGCATTTCAGGCAGAGAGAATGGCACCCAGTGTTCCCCGCCAGGCCGAGGACAAAGGTGCCTAAGAAACACAGGAGGAAGGTGCTGGCTGGTGGAGTTACCTAAAAAATTCAAACCGAAGATGAGCATCCTTTTTAACTTCTTGGTCCAGCTTATTTGCCATGAAATCCTCTCGGTCGACAACCAAGAATTCTGTTTCTTCCATACAGACCACGGTGGCCCTTCTCACTGTAGAGGTGAGGGAGCCCATTTCCTGTTGAATGACAGGAGCACAGGCAAATGAGAGGCACCCCGAGCTTTCTGTCCGCAGCCTTGATCACCTCTTCCCCGTTTCCATCTCCCCCCAGAAATCTCTCCTCCCCAGAATGCGGGTTCCCTGGCCCATCCTGTGCCCCTGCTCACTCCCTGCTGCTGAGGATCGACCTCCTACCCTGCCACCACCTGTCGCCATATGCTGCCTGTGGAGAAGAGGCAACCAGGCTTGACCAAGGCAGGGAAAGGAAGCTGGAGAGGCCTCGCTGAGGGGTCACTGCATCTCTGGGGGTTACAGAGAAAACATACTCCTTAAAACATCACAGATGAAGTGGCTGGACTTGGACATTACCAGGCCCAGCTCAATTGGCATCTGACAGGTGAGGGTGTGGTGACCCACAACAGGGCAGGGACTCTCACACAAAGCAGAAGGCAGGACTGGGCCTGGTCTGGAGGGTCCAGCAGGAGTCCTGTCACCCCCAACCCCTCCCCAGGAGGGCAGACCTTTCCCTTGTGCTCACCCCGAAACAGCTGCCCTTTTGCAGCAGTGTCGGGTGGGGATCCAGGAAGGCACTGCTGCCATCCTCGTCATCTGTCACGGCCACCGTGCCCAGGTAGATAAAATAAAAGCTGTTGCCCCTCTGGCCCTTCTTGATGATCACACGCCTGCGACCAAACCTGGGGAAAGACCATGGCTGGTTGGTCTGGTAGCAACACACAGTCTGGTCCCTGCCAGGGGGCGATCTAGATGGCCTGCGCTTTGTTCTGGAGTGTGAAAGCACAGACGGGCTTCCCAGGTGGCACTAGTGATAAAGAACCCACCTGCCAGTGCAGGAGACCTAAGAGACTCGGGTTTGATCCCTGGGTGGGGAAGATCCTCGGAAGAGGACATGGCAACCCACTCCAGTATTCTTGCCTGGAGAATTCCAAGGACAGAGGAGCCTGGCGGGCTACAGTTCATAGGGTCACAAAGAGCTGGACATGACTGAAGCTACTGAGCATGCACACGTGCCTGAAGGCACAGATGGGGCTCAAGGGACCTCAGAACTGCCCAGCCCCAGCTCCATCAAGCTTGACCTCTTCCTAACGCGTGTCCAGTTCCCACCTCCATTAGATGGAAGCTTCAGGAGAATACAGCCTTTGTCAGTCTGCTTAGGCATCTAAGTAAACCCTCAATGAATGGTCAGTGAGTAAATGAATGAACAGCTGCTGGAAGCAGTGGGTGAGTAGCTAAATGATTGAGAGCACTGGCTTTAGAGTCACACTAGGATCCAAATCCTGGATCTGCCCTTAGCTGTGTGATAGTAGGTGACTCATATCCCCTCTCTGAGCCTCAGTTTCTCCTGTCTGTAAAATGGAGATGAGCATATATAGAAAGAGATGGATAAACAGCTTTATTATGATCCCTAATAGCTCACTACCCAACTAAGAACTTTTAGAGCAGAGGTAGCCAGGTTCAAAGCAAACTAAGAGTTCTTAAGCTCAGAGGAGGATAGTTTCTATATCTCAAATGCAAGTTCAAACCACACCTCTTTTAATATTTATTAATCCATTCAATAAGTTAGACAAATACCAGTGGTGTCTACCAGGCATAGTGATAAAGGACACAAATCTTGTTCTCAAAATTACAGTTAAGTACAGGAAGTAAGTAAGATTTTAAAATGCTTTAAAATGAGAATTCCCTGGTGGTTCAGTGGTTAGGACTTCACACTTTCACTGCCTGGGTTCAGTCCATGATCAAGGAACCAAGATCCTGCAAGCTGCAAGGCACGGTCAAAAAGAAAATCACTTTAGGAGAGGCTAATTCAGAAGCACAGAGAAAGGGCACTTAACCCAATTTAGGGTTAGGTTAACCAGAGAGGCCTCTAGGATAGTGAGTGGAGTCATCCAGGGTAACAGAGAGGTGGAAGAGACTCCTAGGCAGAGGGGCCACCATGTCCAAAGGAAGAGAGAGCTGGAAGCCTGCACGTTCAGAGAAACAGCAGTAAGCTCCACCAGAGGGGAAAATGTGCAAACCAGAGGCTTTATCAATAGAGGAAAGAGGAGAGGCCCAGATAACAGTGACTAGACTGGAGAAGGCAGGCATATTCAGGCAGGAAAGAAGACTTTGGGGATAAAAAGAACACAGGCCAGCCTTTATTCCAGGGTAGACCCTCAGAGATCATCCAGCTCATCCAACATCTGGGGGGTGAAGAAAGATATCTCTTACAGCAGATATCTCTCTTTCTTTCTTGTTTTGCTGTCAAGCATCTGGTCACTTTTGCCACCCGCTGACTTTTGGTCTTGTTTGTTTAACTGATCTTTGGCTGTGCTAGGTCTTTGTTTCAGTGCCTGGACTTCTCCTGGCAGCGGCTTCTTTCTGTGGAGCATGGTGGGGCATTCTCATTGCTGTGTGCTTCTCTGGAGCACGGGCTCAGCTGTTGTGGCGCACGGGCTTAACTGTTCCACGGCATGTGGGATCTTCCTGGACCAGGGATCCCACACAGAACAGAGACTGTCCACTGCATTAGCAGGCCGATTCCTAACCACTCAACCACCAGGGAAGTCCAGCCCCTGATTTTACTTTAGGGGAAACACCTTTTCTTGACTCTCAGGCAATCAGAACATCACTGACCAACTGGTGATTCAAGCGAGGTCAGTCTGGTTCAGAAAAAACTAATCCCAAGGCTCTGACTTAACTGGGAAGAGGTAACTCCTTTTCCCAGTGGACTGAACTTGGACAAATGGAAGCTTGGAGCCGTGGCTGTCGTAGCGGGCCGGCTACCATGAAGTGGAAGTCTCAGCCAGAGACCCTCCTTTACATTCATATTTGCATAAGCTACTTATGCAAATGAAGTGCCAAGAGATGGAGAGAGACAGACACAGACTGTGGGTCACTGGTGACACTAAGCCCCTGGATCCAGCTGCGCCTGAGGCTGGAGGACTATTCCAGGACTTTTCAGATATATGAGCCATCAACACATTCCCCTAGGCCGGATTTTCTGTCACTTTCTAGTGGAAGAATCCTATTTTATCTGCTAACCCCCAGCCTTAGAAATAATAAGCAACCAGGAGAGAGCTTTAATAATCATGACCTCTTGATGTTCACAAAAAACCTGGAGATTTCATATTATTGTCTTCATTTCCCCCCTGGGAACTGTAGGCTCAGAAAGGTTAGGTGGCTTGCCTGAGGTTACACCAGGGCAGGTGGGACATTAAATCCGGAGCTTCTAGGCCTGTGATTCTTTTTCTTACTGTGATACCATTCTGCCTGCTGTTGAATCTTACAGTTGACAGCAGTGATACCCTCCCCTCTGCCCTGGACTAGAGCAAAGAAGATGGTTCCCCCTGCCTGCAATGTCCTGTTTACAACTCCACCTGTCAAATCTACCAGCTCAAACACCACCTCTTCTGTGAAACTCCCTTGGCCACATCAGCTGGAAGGTTATCTCCCTTTCTTGGCTTTTATTATCTGTGAGATGGACCCTGCCTGCATTGGTAATGAAGGGTCCATTTAGTGGGTGGTGGTTATGCCCTAGACTGTGACCTCTATGAAGGAAGATAGAACACAAACTTATAGTGAGCTTACATTTAGATTTTCAAGACAAGTCTTACCTCAAATATTCTACTAGGCTGCCCCCCTGAGGCCACTGAAATTTCCTGGAAATAATGTGGAAATACCACAAAAGCGCCTCTTAGAAGGGATTTACTCAGGCCTTTCTTTGTGTCATGGACCAACTGACAATCTGGTGAATGCTTCACAAAACAACGTTTTAAATGTATAAAAGAAAATATAGCAGAATTACAGTTAACAAAAATCCAAGTTTGTGATACAGCAATATATCTGCCTCTTTCTGCAAAACAAGAGCTAGCAACAGACCTAATAACTACCATCTTTTCAAAGATGTGATAAATGTAAATTGGCTTTTGAGAAATCTGCAACATCTTAAATATGTGATAATATCTCTAAGTTCTTTTGGTATAAAAAATTATATAGTGGTTTGTTACCTACATTCATGACTGAAGGTAATGATAAATTATTTAAGAGGGTAATGAAAAAAGAGATATTTTTTCTCATCCAAGTTCACAGACCCTTCCCCTAATTGTTCCTACCTGGATGAAGTACCTCATCTGTGATCCCTTCTGGCTTTTAGGCCTGAATTTGAGTCTCAGCTCTGCTACTTATTTAGAGGGTGAACTCAGATGGGTCATTCCCCTCGCTTTGCCAACAAAGGTCCATCTATCAAACCTATAGTTTTCCCAGTAGTCGGGTGTGAGAGTTGGACTATAAAGAAGGCTGACCACCAATGAACTGATGCTTTCAAATGGTGGTGCTGGAGAAGACTCTTGAGAGTCCCGTGGACATCAAGGAGATCTAATCAGTCAATCCTAAAGGAAATCAACCCTGAATATCCATTGGAAGGACTGATGTTGAAGCTCCAATATTTTGGCCACCTGATTCGAAGAGTTGACTCGTTGGAAAAGGCCCTGATGCTGGGGAAGATTGAGGGCAGGAGGAGAAGGGGGTGACAGAGGATGAGATGGTTGGATTGCATCACTGACTCAATGGACATAAGTTTGAGCAAACTCTGGGTGGGAGATAGTAAAGACAGAGAAGCTTGGCGTGCTTTAGTCCATGGGGTCACCAAGAGTCGGACACAACTAAGACACTGAAAAACAACAACAACAAATTCCACCCCCCACCCCACAGCCTTAGTTTTCTCATCTGAAGACAGAGAGAATTGGACCATATCCTTTCTGAGGTTCTAACTAGGTCCTCTCCAGACTCAGTGGCTCCTTAATTCGGAGCAGATTCTCAATAAATGGCTGAGATACAGCACGCTGCAGTCATAATAGTGAGCGTGAAGGTGGAATGACAGACGGCTTCTCACAGCTGACACACCACAGAGGGGCTGGTGGACCCAACGTGGCCTTCACAGCTGGGCCCTTCTTGCGCGGCCCAGCCCCAGGCCAGGGGCCAAGGGGCGAGCCCCTCACTGACCGTTCAAAGCGCATGACCTTGGCCAGGAGCAGCTGCAGGGGCTCCGAGTAGTTCCGGTAACTGTCCAGAACCTGCAAGAGGTTGCAGAGTGACTGGATCTCGTCCTCGGCCCTCCAAGCGGGCTGCTTCTGTGCGATCTGAATGGCCCTTGGAGGGAAGTGACCCTGCGGGGAGAGAGAGCCAAAGTGACGTAGAGGACCCAGCAGTTGCCCCCAGAGGCTGGTGGGCAACTCCCACACTCCTCCCCCACCCCTTCCCAGACTCAATGGACATAAGTTTGAGCAAACTCTGGGTGGGAGATAGTAAAGACAGAGAAGCTTGGCGTGCTTTAGTCCATGGGGTCACCAAGAGTCGGACACAACTAAGACACTGAAAAACAACAACAACAAATTCCACCCCCCACCCCACAGCCTTAGTTTTCTCATCTGAAGACAGAGAGAATTGGACCATATCCTTTCTGAGGTTCTAACTAGGTCCTCTCCAGACTCAGTGGCTCCTTAATTCGGAGCAGATTCTCAATAAATGGCTGAGATACAGCACGCTGCAGTCATAATAGTGAGCGTGAAGGTGGAATGACAGACGGCTTCTCACAGCTGACACACCACAGAGGGGCTGGTGGACCCAACGTGGCCTTCACAGCTGGGCCCTTCTTGCGCGGCCCAGCCCCAGGCCAGGGGCCAAGGGGCGAGCCCCTCACTGACCGTTCAAAGCGCATGACCTTGGCCAGGAGCAGCTGCAGGGGCTCCGAGTAGTTCCGGTAACTGTCCAGAACCTGCAAGAGGTTGCAGAGTGACTGGATCTCGTCCTCGGCCCTCCAAGCGGGCTGCTTCTGTGCGATCTGAATGGCCCTTGGAGGGAAGTGACCCTGCGGGGAGAGAGAGCCAAAGTGACGTAGAGGACCCAGCAGTTGCCCCCAGAGGCTGGTGGCCAACTCCCACACTCCTCCCCCACCCCTTCCCACTCCCACACACAGTGACTGGCACGTAATGAGTGTGCCCTGTGTGCTGGGCATCAGGACAGGCATCTTACACACACCATCTTGCCGTGTCTTTGCCCAAAGAAGCGTGGCACGATTATGATCCCCATTTGACAGATGCAGACACTCTGGCAGGACTGTGGCCTAGAACTGCTACATGCCAAGGCCTGTGTCCCCAGCTACTGACCAAGAACTGCTGCCATTCACTGACCGCCGCCCAGTCAGTAATGGGGCTCCCTGGGCCCATTTGACACATTGCACACTTCAGTCAAGGGAGATGTCCCTTGCCTCAGCCTGTACCTCAGCAAGCCTCAGGAGCCTAAGGAACAAAGAGAACCTACAGAGACTCTCAGCTAACCCTCCTAAGCCAGGACTCATGGACCAAGATGCGGGCAGATCCAGGCATTCGCTCGCCACTCCCACCAGCCAGGGAAACAGCTGTGATATTTACTTGTATGTGTTTGGCTGCACTAGATCTTAATTGTGATGTGTGGGATCTATTAGTTGCGGCACGTGGAATCTAGTTTTCCCAACCAGGAATCGAACCTGGGCCCCGTGCATCAGGGGCAAGGAGTCTTAGCCACAGGTCTACCAGGGAAGTCCCAGGAGGAAATCTGAGCTCCCACCACAGCCTGGGGCCCTGCGTGGTCTGACTCCCCACCTGCTGACTGCCCTCCACCCGTGCCTCCTGCCGCCCTCCTTCTTTCTCTGGTCTCCACTCATCTCTTGCCTGTGCCAGGCTCACTCCTGTCTCTCAGGCTTTGTTTGGACTGTTTCCTCGGCCTGGAATGTTCCTCCCCTGGATTTTCACAAGAATATGGCTGCCACTTCCTCCCCTATTCTGCTCTCAGCTCATATGGTGCCACATGTTCAGAGACTCCCTTCTGGATCATCTGAGCTAAAACAGCAGGGCCCCTCCCAGCACTCTGTAAGCTCAGAATCATTTTCTTCAAAGCATTTAATACTTTCTGAAATGATCTTACTCTTTTTTGTTAAAGTAAAAGAAAGTGAAAGTTGCTCAGTCATGTCGGACTCTTTGCACTCCCATGACTATACAGTCTATGGAATTCTCCAGGCCAGAATACTGGCATGGGTAGCCTTTCCCTTCTCTAGAGGATCTTCCCAACCAGGGGATCAACCCCTGGTCTCCTGCATTGCAGGTGGATTCTTTACCAACTGAGCCACAAGGAAAGCCCCTACCTTTTTCTTTCAACCCCATGGCCTGGAGCCTGCCAGGCTCCTCTGTCCATGGAATTCTCCAGGCAAGGGTACTGGAGTGGGTTGCCATGCCTTTCTCCAGGGGATCTTCCTGACTCAGGGATCAAACCTGGGTCTCCTGCATTGCAGGCAGATTCTTTACTGTTTGAGTCACCCAGGAAGCCCCCTTTTCTGTTAAGGTGTATATTATGTCATTTTTCCACCCTAAACACACACACACAAATCTTGAACTCCATTGTCCAATATGGTAGCCAACAGCCACATGTGGCTATTTAAACTAAATTTAAAAATTAGTCCCAGAATTCCCTGGTGGTCCAATGGTTAAGAATTCACCTTGAAATGCAGGGGACACGAATTTGATTCCTGGTCCAGAAAGATTCCACATGCCCTGGAGCAACTAAGCCTGTGCACCACAACACCTGAGCCCACGCCCTCGAGTCCGTGCTCAGCAGCAAGAGAAGCCACTGCATTGAGAAGCCTGTGTATCACAACTAGAGAGCAGTCCCCACCTGAAACACCTAGAGAAAGCCCAGGACAGCGACGAAGACCCAAGGCAGCCAATAAATGAATAAATAAAATTAGATTTAAAAAACTGGTCCCTCAGTCCCACTCGTGACAAGTGCTCAACGGCTACATGCGTCTGCTGACTACTGTACTGGAAAATGCAGACTATTAAACATTTCCGTTGTCACTGAGAGTTTGATTGAACAAAGGTGTTCTAGAATATAAGCCCCAATATAAACACAGTAAGGACTTCATGGTGGTCCAGTGGTTAACACTTCACTTTCCAATGAACAGGGTACGGATTCAATCCCAGGTCAGAGAGCTAAGATCCCACTTGCCTCGTGGCCAAAAAACAAACAGACGCAAAAATACTGTAACACATTCAACAAAGACTTTAAAAATGGTCCACGTGAAGAAAACCTTTTTAAAAGATAAACACAGCAGTGGCCTCATCTACCTTGTTTACCACTTTTAGAATGTCTCACCTGTGGTGGACACTTGACGAAATAAATATTTACAGAAGTAAGGATGAATGCTGGCATCTTACATAACAGTAACTGTCTTGAAGCAAAAGGAAAGTGGGTCACGATGAGAATTCTGGTCATCACACCGGGAGATTGGAAGCCATGCACAAGCACTCGGAAAGGTAGTGTGGTTAAAAGCACACAGGCTTGGGTAACAGATGTTGGGTTTGAACTTGGTCCTGCTACTTCCCAGCCAGCTTTGTGTCCTGGCACAAGTCTCTTCTCCCAGAGACCCAGTCTCCTTGTCTGATAATAACAGAAACTATATGGGCAAATCAGAGTTAATGTTGTCAAGGGCTTACAATGTGACTGATGCAGAGCAAAGGTTATGGAAGTGTCAGTCTCTTTTATGGTCCGAATCCATTCCTTCTTACTATCAATAACCCATTAGGACTTCTGTTATAGGGTCTATTTGTGGCAAAACACAGATGCCTTTGGCTTCTAGGAACCAGGCTCACTTGGGGCCCTAACTCCTCCAGGAAATCCTTGTTACCACCCTCAATCCCTGAGACCCCCTTCTGTGGATTCTACAGATTGTTATTTAACTTTCTAAGTTCCATCACCTTAACTCCTATTAGCTGCTTAAGCACAAGTGCGAATGTTACAGTCATCCTGTTCCTCGTATCCACTCAGGTAGGGTGGGGAGAAGTGGATTGGTTCCAGAACCCCTGTCAAAACTAAAATCTGCTGTTCCTCAAGTCCCTCCCTTAATATGGTACAGTATTTGTATGTCTTCCCATATACTTTAAATCATTTTAAGATTACTTAAAATACCTAACGCAATGTAAACCCTACGTAAATGTTGTAAGTACAATAAATAGTTACTGCCTGCAACTATTTATTCCAATTTTGCTTTTTGGAACTGTCTGGAATTTTCCTTTTCTGAATAGTTTCTACCTATGGTGGGTTGGATCCGAGGATGCAGAACATGCTACAAAGATACAGGGAGCCGATTGTATTCCCCACCACAGACACAGACCAAGGCCTACCTAAGGAGCTCAAAAATATATCTGGAATGAAGAAAAGGAAGTATCACTCAAACGCAGCCCTGACTGTGTCTCGACACCATTTCTTAGGACTGTCAATTTCCCTCACTGCAGGCCAATTATTCCCTCACTGTGGTCCTCTAGCACAGCAGTCCCTAACCTTTTAGGCATCAGGGACTAGTTTCATGAAAGACACTTTTTCACAGACGAGGTCAGGGGGATGGTTCAGGTGATAACACAGGTGATGAGGACTGATGGGGAGTGGCAGCTGAAGCATCACTTGCTCGCCCACCACTCACCTCCTGTTGTGTGGCCCAATTCCTAACAGGCCATGGACATAGCGGTCCACAACTCTGGGGATAAAGGAAAATAAGAAGGGCCGTTCATAATCTCAGTGCACAAAATTAGCCACGAGCATGTGGCATTTGTGCATGTGTGTGTATGTGTGGGCTCAGTCGTGTCCTACTCTTTACGACTCCATGGACTGTAGCTCACCAGGCTCCTATGTCCATGGAATTTTCCAGGCAAGAATACTGGAGTGGTTGCCATTTCCTTCTCCAGGGGATCTCTCCGAGCCGGGGACCAAATTTGCATCTCTTTCATCTCCTGAATTGGCAGGTGGATTCTTTACCACTGTGCCACCTGGCATTCTTGCTTCCCGCCTTTTTCCTATGTATAAATAAAATTTTTGAAACTAACACAATATAATGACTATTTTTCCATTAAAAACCAGAACACCAGATAATTAAAATCCCCTCGTACCATGTCACGCCTAATCCAGACCTGCTCTCCACCACTGGAATTAATTATTTGTATATGCTGTTTTTTATTATATTTCTTTTTGACTCTGCTGGGTCTTCACTGCTGCAAGTGGGTTTTCTCTAGTTGCAGTGAGCAGGGGCTACTCTCTAGGTGCAGTGCGAGGGCTTCTCATTGAGGCGGCTTTTATCGTTAGGGAGCACGGGCTCGATAGCTGTGGCACACGGGCTTAGTTGTTCTGAGGCACGTGGGATCTTCTCAGATCACGGATCGAACCCGTGTCTCCTGTATTGGCAGGCAGATTCTTTACCACTGAGCTACCTGGGAAGCCCTATGTATATTATTACAAACTTTTACATGTGCCCACAGAGTATGTATAGAATGATTTTGCTTTTATTTACATAAATATTAAGACTGCTGACATTGTTTATGCAACTTGCCTTTTTTCACTCAAAACTATGTTTTAGAAATGTGCCTGTTGTTTCCAGCGTCTCACAAATGGTATAATAAATGAGTTTGTGATTCTAAGCCTCGATAATTCTTAAGATGTTTTGAGAAGTTTAGTGTTAGTAGAGTCCTAATATGGACTATACTGAAGTTTAGTTTTCAAATGTTATCCTGAGAGACAGCTTATGTATGTATAAATATGTGTATCAGCTTGATTGATATATAATTTATATATGATTCCAGATCAATTTTTAGTGTATTCAGAGTGGTACAGATATCACTACAATGGATTTTAGAGCCGTTGAATCACCCTAACAAGAATCTGGTACCCATTACCAGTCACTCAAAGGGCAGGTTGGATGGCATCACGGACTCAAAGGGCACGAGTTTGAGCTAGCTCTGGGAGATGGTGACGGACAGGGAAGCCTGGCGTGCTGCAATCCATGGGGTCGAAAAGAGTTGGACACGACTGAGCGACTGATCAACAACAACAAAAGGGCAGGGTTTTTTGTTTTTTTTTAAAGTGAAGTCGCTCAGTCATGTCCGACTCTTTGCGACCCTGTGGACTGTAGCCTACAGGCCTCTCCATTCATGGGATTTTCCAGGCAAGAATACTGGAGTGGGTTATTCTCCGTCTCCATGTTGGAGACAGAGCCAGAGAGGCCTTTCCTACAAGGTGGACTTTCCCTCTGCATCCTCCTCTCTCCCTCTGCTGCTATGCACAAGCATCTCTAGAGCTCTGTGGCCCTCAGAAAGACCCCTAGTTTCTCCCATCAGAAGGGCAAAACTTGGGTAATATTTCATGGCCAGCATCAGACACTGGCTGGTCTTGAAATCTGAAGAAACTCAGAACTTGGATGATTTACTGTGCTTCATACATAATGGGACATGAGAAATTGGATTATGCCCAGTGGAGGCAGGCAATAGAAGCCACACCTTGATTCCAAGGGACGAGAGGAGAGCAGAGTGATTCAGGTGGTCCTGTACCTGTTAGAAAGCTCTGTGCTCCCTGCTCTTCCTGAGAGGAAAACCAGCATGGCTGCTCCAGGCCAGGGTTGAGTCAGGTCTATGGGGGTGAGAACTTCAGATCTTTCCTATAAATAGAGAAGCCCCTTTAAAGTTGACATTAAATTTCAAATTTTAATTTAATATCCAGGATTTGTTGGAGAGAAGCTGGGAACATAATAATGCTTGAAATCTGGAGAACAAATCGCACAGGCCAAGTCACACAATGCTGGGAAAGATGGAAGGCAGGAGGAGAAGGGGACAACAGAGGAGGAGATGGTCGGATGGCATCACCGACTCGATGGCCAGGAGTTTGAGCAAGCTCCAGGAGATGGTGAAGACAGGGACACGTGCTGCAGGCCACGGGGTCACAAAGTCAGACATAACTGAGCGACGGAACAACTGAACAACAAGCACAGAGTCACATGGAGGCATTCCCTCCTCAGGTGGCCACCCAAGCCCAGGTCAAGGACAGCTGTGCCCAGCACCTCTCGCAAAGTCTGGGGAGCTCACGCACAGGTCAAGGCTTCTCCCGCTTCACTGGCTATTTCTCCTCTGTCTGCGACTCCCGCATCCTCTGCTTCGCCTCCCACTCTTTTCCACTGGTCCAAGCACAGGAGATCTCCCCCGCTGGTTCGGCTCAGCTATAAAGCAACAGTGTAGACTTCCCTGGTGGTCCAGTGGTTAAGAATCTGCCTGCCGATGAAGACAACATGGGTTCGACCCTTGGCCGAAGAGAAGATCCCAGATGCCAGGGAGCCACTAAGCCTGCGCACCACAACCACAAGAGCCCGGAGCCTGTGCTCTGCAACAAGAGACGCCACCGCAATGAGAAGCCCATGTACTGCAGCCAGAGAAAAGCCCACGTACAGCCAAAAATCAAGTTAAAAAATAATAACAATAATAAAGCAAAACTTTAAAAATAATGAATATTAAAATAAATAAAGCAACAGTGGGTTCAGGGTGGGCGGTGGGCTCACAGTCTTGGGATGCCAGAACTGAAAGGGACCACCGAGAACAACTATTTCATAGGTGAGGAAGCTAAATGGCTAGCTCTGGATGGCACACTGGACTGGTAACAGAACCTGATCTGAACCCAGCGGTCCTGATACTCAGCCCACAGCTTCTCTGAGACTATGAGATAGGAAAAAAAAAAAAAAATTCCCAGCAGTAGGTCAGAGCTTTCTATACATACCGACTCTGCAACGAAATCCATAGTATCAAATGTGATTCGGCTTTGTTTCTTCTGCTGGAAAAAACAAAAACAAAAAAAGGAGAGGAAGGAGAATCAGCCAGACTGCTTCTAGAATTTTGCACTGAGACCCTTCTGCATAACTAGACCACCATGCAAGGCAGGCAGCCTTGAGAAACGTCCACCTCTGCTCAAAAGCCCAACTCTGCCCAGAACTGACAATATGTTATTACGGAGGCAGAGAGACAGAGAGCAGGGGTGGGGAGAGGGAAAGGAGGACAAAGAGAGGGAGGAAGGGAACCCAAGAGTAAACAGAAGCAAAAGAGAAAGAGAGGGAAGTACAGTAAGTCTCCTACATTCCTAAAGCATCTTTGTAAGTCCAGTGTGTTTTAAGTCCAACAAACAGCCTGGAAACCCAACTAACACCATTAGCTGTATAGTACTATACTGCAATAGGTATGTAATACTTTCCACACAAATAATGCCTAAAAAACAAACAAAAAATACAGAAAACATTTTTAATCTGACAATACAGTATCTTGAAAAGCACAGTAGTACAGTGCAACAGCTGGCATACAGGGGCTGGCATCGAGTGAACAGGCAAGAAGAGTTACCTACTGGAGGAGGAAGAAGAAGTGGGAGGTGGTAGAGCTGAAGGGTGTCAGCAGGAGGAGACAGGGCCAGCTGCAATATCACTCACATCTGACATTGATGGGATGCACGTATGCATCTTTGAAAGTTCGCAAATTGAAGGTTTGTTTGTAGGGAACTTACTGTATGGAAGGGGGAAGAAAGAATAGAAAGAGGAATAAAAAAAGGAAGGAACAAATGAAGCCTATCTTCACTAAGTGCCTATAGCAAGCCAGGTACGGCTTATCTTATCCCATTTCATCATCAGGATAAAGCAGGTAGTACTGAGCAGCCCCACTGGGGGTTTGAATGAAGACAACATGGGTTCGACCCTTGGCCGAAGAGAAGATCCCAGATGCCAGGGAGCCACTAAGCCTGCGCACCACAACCACAAGAGCCCGGAGCCTGTGCTCTGCAACAAGAGACGCCACCGCAATGAGAAGCCCATGTACTGCAGCCAGAGAAAAGCCCACGTACAGCCAAAAATCAAGTTAAAAAATAATAACAATAATAAAGCAAAACTTTAAAAATAATGAATATTAAAATAAATAAAGCAACAGTGGGTTCAGGGTGGGCGGTGGGCTCACAGTCTTGGGATGCCAGAACTGAAAGGGACCACCGAGAACAACTATTTCATAGGTGAGGAAGCTAAATGGCTAGCTCTGGATGGCACACTGGACTGGTAACAGAACCTGATCTGAACCCAGCGGTCCTGATACTCAGCCCACAGCTTCTCTGAGACTATGAGATAGGAAAAAAAAAAAAAATTCCCCAGCAGTAGGTCAGAGCTTTCTATACATACCGACTCTGCAACGAAATCCATAGTATCAAATGTGATTCGGCTTTGTTTCTTCTGCTGGAAAAAACAAAAACAAAAAAAGGAGAGGAAGGAGAATCAGCCAGACTGCTTCTAGAATTTTGCACTGAGACCCTTCTGCATAACTAGACCACCATGCAAGGCAGGCAGCCTTGAGAAACGTCCACCTCTGCTCAAAAGCCCAACTCTGCCCAGAACTGACAATATGTTATTAGGAGGCAGAGAGACAGAGAGCAGGGGTGGGGAGAGGGAAAGGAGGACAAAGAGAGGGAGGAAGGGAACCCAAGAGTAAACAGAAGCAAAAGAGAAAGAGAGGGAAGTACAGTAAGTCTCCTACATTCCTAAAGCATCTTTGTAAGTCCAGTGTGTTTTAAGTCCAACAAACAGCCTGGAAACCCAACTAACACCATTAGCTGTATAGTACTATACTGCAATAGGTATGTAATACTTTCCACACAAATAATGCCTAAAAAACAAACAAAAAATACAGAAAACATTTTTAATCTGACAATACAGTATCTTGAAAAGCACAGTAGTACAGTGCAACAGCTGGCATACAGGGGCTGGCATCGAGTGAACAGGCAAGAAGAGTTACCTACTGGAGGAGGAAGAGGAAGTGGGAGGTGGTAGAGCTGAAGGGTGTCAGCAGGAGGAGACAGGGCCAGCTGCAATATCACTCACATCTGACATTGATGGGATGCACGTATGCATCTTTGAAAGTTCGCAAATTGAAGGTTTGTTTGTAGGGAACTTACTGTATGGAAGGGGGAAGAAAGAATAGAAAGAGGAATAAAAAAAGGAAGGAACAAATGAAGCCTATCTTCACTAAGTGCCTATAGCAAGCCAGGTACGGCTTATCTTATCCCATTTCATCATCAGGATAAAGCAGGTAGTACTGAGCAGCCCCACTGGGGGTTTGAAGCGGGTGAAGGAAGTTGCCCAAGAATCACACAATGAAACGGTCCTGGCCTAAAGGATGACCAGGAAGAAGAGGTGTAGGAGGGCTTAGGGACGAACTAATCCAACCCTATTTCCTAACAGATGCAGGGAGGATGTGGAAAGAGTAGAGAAAGGGGCAGAGAAAGAGGGAAAAGGCTATGATGGGGGAGAAGAAGGGAAAACAGGGACAAATAAGGCCCTGACCACCATCCTGTGCTACACTAGGGAAAGAAAGTTGCTCAGTCATGTCCGACTCTTTGTGACCCCATGGATTATACAGTCCATGGAATTCTCCAGGCCAGAATACTTGAGCGGGTAGCCTTTCCCTTCTCCAGGGGATCTTCCCAACCCAGAGATGGAACCCAGGTCTCCCACACTGCAAGCAGATTCTTTACCAGCTGAGCCACACTAGGACCCTCATTCATTTCTCTGAGCACACCTCACTCCTCCCCCAGAGCCCACTTGGATCCCTGTCTTCTCCCTCCATTTATAGTTTGTGCATCCATCTGGTGCTTCTCAGGGAGGCTGATGAAAGAAAGATGTAGTATTTAGAGAGGTCTGGACTCATATATTTCACTGAAAACTAGTCTATGGCTCTCTGCCTGACACTACTCCCCAGCCCACCAGGTTCCCTGCCCGGAAGCTGCATGACCCCCGTAGGCTGGCCCATCCGGACAGGGCAACGTTGTCAAGTCTAGTCTCGCAGTCCCTTGATGACAAGTCGTCATCTGGTCTTCAGCTTCCAGCTGCCCAGGCATCACTCCAAGTCTTCTGGTAACCCAGAGACTCCTGGTCTCCTTCCCTTCACCACCGTGTGGCAGCCTGTACCAGAATGTACCGGAATGTCCTTCCTGAGGTTACGATTCTCCTACTCTATCCCTTCTCATCTCAGGGCAGAATCTGGCTGCAGACTTGTTGGCAGCATAGCATAGCATCTTAAAAACATGTGAATTTGAATGTCTTTAGATGGGGAAAATCCTTCACCTGCCCCCAGGTGCCTACTTCCTGCTACATCTTCAACTCAGCCACAGACACACAGTTACATTACCTGCTGTCCCCTGAGAACCCAATCTAAGACACTTCCTTGTCCCCTATCACCACCCCTCTGTTACCCTCTCCTTGGCTGCTAGCCTTCAGAAACCGTGCTGGAAAATATTTCGGAGGGAATCACCAGATGTAGTGGGGGAGGTGGGGCTGGGTCTAGTCACTTTTGGCAAAACAGGACTCTGGGTAGGGTTCGTCAAGGAACTGGATGAAGAAACTTTGGAGCCCTGGATAGTAATGAACACACCTTTGGGGACCCAGAACAACTTAACAGAAAGGTGATCTTTTTTGAGCCAAAAAGGGCCTCAGGATCCACTGCTGGGATAAAATATCTGAAATTGAGACCTTCTAGAAAATCTAGAAAGCACAGTCACCAGGATGGCCCTGCAAATGTCTCCTTCTTGTCCAGGTAGAGGGACAGGACAGAAGGAAAGAAGGCAGACGAGATGAAGTCGGAAGGTATGTGGGAAATCCTGGCTCCTTTGTGACTCCCAAGTTTCTCCTGGCCATTTGATCGCCCGTGGAAGGGAGATGGCTCCTTCCCCATTCCTGATGCTTCTCTCCATGTGGAGGGAGTTGAACTAAGAGAACATGACTAGCCCTGCTCCTTTCACATTGAGAAGGAGTAACTTAAAACTCTCTGGTGAATCTGGAAGAAGAAATAGACCACGATCACCCGCACCTCCCTCCTGTCAAGCCCCCATTCCGCTCTGCCCATCTCTGCTATGAAAGGAGGGCAGGAAAGCCTGCTACCGCAGTGGTGGCCTGCCTTGGTCCAACACTGCCCCTGACCGGGGTCGTCGGCAACACTGTCTCAATCTGGGGTTTAGTATTAGGTAACCATCTGGCTTGATGACACCCAATGTAAATTTCCTCATCAATACAAGTGGCAGCTGGTTCTCCCAGCTGACTCATCCTTTCGTCTTCTCTCTCAGTTGATTCAGAACTAGGGCTGGGAAGTGAGGTGCTATTTGTTGGACCCCTTTAAACCCTCTTATAAACCTGCTAAGCTCAGCAGCTTACATCCCAGAAAGAGAAGATAGGGTGCTTTCTGTGAGCAGTCTCAATGATCTGATATTCGCGAAATCCCCTGAGGCCTTGACGGAACATTTTACACACACGGTTCATCATGATGATGTCCATGGAGAGCCGGTACAGACCCTGTGGAAACAAAACAAACACAGTCCCTGGAAACCAGCTGATTTCAACCGCCAACAGCAAGCTGGATAGTGCTGAGCAAGGTGAAATGTAACAGGATTAAACGCAGTGCTGCTGCTAGAACCATAGCTACATCTTCAGGAAGGTTTCAAGTCTGCTGAAATCCTATTGGTAGCTTGAAATTGACCAGTATGGGAGTATTTATGCCCTAGAAACTGGCAACTATTATCGATGGGGCATCTCCCTCTCCAGGAGCCAGGTGTTAAAATATTCACCAGCCCAGCTTTAATTGGACTTCCCTGGTGGCTCAGATGGTAAATTGTCTGTCTATGATGCTAGAGACCTGGGTTCGATCCCTGGGTTGGGAAGATTCCCTGGAGAAGGAAATGACAACCCACTCCAGTACTCTTGCCTTGAAAATCCCATAGACAGAGGAGCTTGGTGCAGGCTACTGTCCATGGGGTTGCAAAGAGTCGGCACGACTGAGCGACTTCACTTTCTTTCTTTCACTTTGGTCCAATAATGTGCACAAGTAACCACAGGCAGTGAGGGGTGATGGGGAAAGCCTGCATGCTGAACTCAGATGGATCTGAAGGAGATGCAACATTGTTGGCTCTGAAGAGAGAGGGGCCCTGAGGCAAGGAATGTGGGTGGTCTCTAAAAGACAGGAAGTCAAAGAAATGAATTCCTTCTTCCACCCCCCAGAAGGTACACAGACCTGCTAACAGCTGGATTTTAATATGTGCCAGACTTCTAGCCTCCCTCTGATAATAAATGTATGCTGTGGGTATTTCCCTGGTGATTCAGTGGTTAAGACTCCATGCTTCCACTGCAGGGGCCACGGGTTCGATCCCTGGTCAGGGAACTAAGGTCCCACATGCTGCGCAGTGCAGCCAAAAAGTGTTGGTTGCTCAGTCGTGTCTGACTCTTTGTGACCCCATGGGCTGTATCCTGTCAGGCTCCTCTGTCCACGGGATTCTCCACTGAGAATACTGGAGTGGGTTGCCATTCCCTTCAGCCAAAAAATTAAAAATAAATGTGTGTTGTTCTCAGTCACTAAACTGTGGTACAGCCCTCAAAAAGAAAACTCCTGTAACACCTAATCCAAGAGAGGCCATCCTGTCTTTTCTCTGGAATTTGGAATTGGAGCTGAGAACAAATCTCTCCATCCCAGTGTGAACTGAGGATTAAGGGAGCCTTTCTCTACCTGCCAAGTAAGCAAGGGTAACAGGGAAGCAAGTTCAACACCAAAGAGACAAACCTAGATAACACAATCTCCACATCAACTCACCCAGTTTCCTCAAAAAGTCAATCTCAGGAGGAAAAAAATAAAGTATGAGGGATATTCTAGATTAATAACACTCCAAACAAGTACAAAACATGAACCTTGACTGGCCCCTGGTTCATAACAACAAGCTGTGACAGCTCGTTAGGGACAGATGAGAAAACTACATTCTACAAGGTCACAGGACTGGACATGGCACTAGTGTGTGTCTGTGTCACAGTGGGTAAAACACATAATTCTGGGTGGAAAAAAGGTGAAATGAGCTGCCATGTATGAAACCACTTTGAAAAATGGGCCGCACACGGCAGCTGCTTATGGATGCACATGTTTGTAATAAAATTGTAACATACAGACAGGAAAGAGACACATCGGCTTCTGGAAAGTGATTGCCAGTGAGAAAGAGAGTGTGACGGTGAGGCACTTTGTAACTCTATAATACTTTTTAAAAATATTTATTTTTCTGTTCTGGGTCTTAGTTGCAGCATGCAAACTCTTAGTTGCCCCATGTGGGATCTAGTTCCCTGACCAGGGATTGAATGTAGACCCCTTGCATTGGGAGAGTGGATTCTTAGCCACTGACCACAAGGGAAGTCCCAGTAACTAAACAATTAAAAAAAAATCATATATCTAAAGGAAATATGGGGGAAAGCTTTATCAATACAATTTAATATTTATTGGGAATTCCCTGGTGATCAGGACTGTGCATGTTCACTGTGGTCACATGTTTGATCCCTGGTCTGGGAACTAAGATCCCACAAGCTGCATAGTGTGGCCAAAAAAATAATAATGAAAAAAAAATTTTTTAAATTAATATTGATTGAATACAATTGGCCATTGTCAGGCACTTTTCTAAGCCTGTTATATGTATTGACTTATTGAATCCTCAACAATAAATCAGTGCAGTAGGTTACTAATGTTATCATTACCTGTTACAGAAAAGAGGCACAGCAAATCAAGTAACCCGCCTAATACTATTATTGGTCATATGACTAATAGGTGTTAGGGATTGGGGGGATTGCTTTGTTTTTAAACAGTTTTTTTGTTGTTGTTAAGTTGCACCTATTTATTTATTAATTCAGCCACCCAGCGTGGCATATTTTTTAAATTAATATTGATTGAATACAATTGGCCATTGTCAGGCACTTTTCTAAGCCTGTTATATGTATTGACTTATTGAACCCTCAACAATAAATCAGTGCAGTAGGTTACTAATGTTATCATTACCTGTTACAGAAAAGAGGCACAGCAAATCAAGTAACCCGCCTAATACTATTATTGGTCATATGACTAATAGGTGTTAGGGATTGGGGGGATTGCTTTGTTTTTAAACAGTTTTTTTGTTGTTGTTAAGTTGCACCTATTTATTTATTAATTCAGCCACCCAGCGTGGCATTAGAAACCTAGTTCCCCAACCAAGGATAAGATTCCACACCCCCTGCATTGGAAGCTCAGAAGTCCCAGTGATAGAGATCTGAACCCACAAAGTCTGGCTCCAGAGTCCATAAGTTTTAATCTATTACACTACCCTGACGCTGGGCATTATTCTCTCTGAATCTCCTAATAGTACGAAGGGCGAGTTCAGAGCAGTTCTCAGGGGCTCCAAGTGCAGCCAATGCCAAGGGCAGAGCAGGCTGCAGGGCAGGGGTGAGAATTCAGTCTTTCTGAAGTCTAATCTGAAACTCTCACCTTTGCGACTCCAACAGGTACAGGGTGGCCTTGTTTGTCCAAGGCCCCCTCCTATACCTGCATCTCCCTTTTTCAAAATACCTATCTGTTCAATCTTCCACTCTTCCTCCCAGGGCCCTTGACACTCCTTACCAATTTCTTCCTCAGGATCTGCCAGGAACGGGACACCATATATCTATTCATGGTTCCTGAATTGGCAAACGGCACAGCAATCCCTTTGCCTTTCAAGGGTAGGACCACAAATCTCTCCCAAGAATCCAGTTATACTAGAAATCAAAGTTTCCCTCAGTGGCAAGGTAAGAGCTCCTCTCCATTCCTCATACCCGACCACAGTGGCTGGAAGCCTTGTTCTAACGAATCTATTCTCAGAACCTCCTTATGTCACATTCGAAGATTCTGGAAGGAAGACAGGGTAACGGGAAGTAATTGAAATCTGGGATCTAACATTTAGTGAGCACTCAGACCCATTATTTCAATTAATCCTCACAACTATTCCGAGGTGAGGGGCTTTGTACCCACTCCCTATGTGAGGCTGAGGCACCAAGTAGCTTAATGACTGCACAGTCACAGCCAGCTCAGAGAAAGGAGGAGGCTTCTGGGATGGGGGTAGGGGCATCCAAAAGCTCAGCCTGGGGACCACTTTGAAGATTAGAAATTGGAGACAACCCTGGAGGGTAAGTACATGGTACTATCTCATAGTAATAATTTATTAAATTTAATAATTTAATCTTACTAAATTGGCAAATCAGGAACACTCAGCAAATTGGAAGTCCTCAACTAAATGGGGTACGTCAGGTGTTAAAAGGAACTGGGTGGGAGACTTCCTTGGTGGTGCAGGGGTTAAGACTCTGCACTCCTAATGCAAGAGGCCTGAGTTCAGTCCCTGGCTGGGGAACCTAGATCCCACCTGCCCCAACTAAAGATTCTGCATGCTGCAACTAAGACCCAGCACAGCCAAATACATAACTTTTTTTTTTTTTTAACAAAAGGAACTTGGTGACTGGAACTCAATGACTCTGAGGTCCTTCCAAAAGTACAGTATTTAGGTTCTAAAATACTTTTTTCTTCTAGATCAAACATGACGTTGTTACTGGTTAGTCGTTAAGTCATCTCCCACTCTTTGGGACCCCATGGACTGCAGCACGCCAGGCCTCCCTATCCTTCACTGTCTCCTGGAGTTTGCTCAAACTATGTCCATTGAATAGGTGATGCTACCCAGTCATTTCATCCTCTGCTGCCTTCTTCTCCTTTTGCCCTCAATCTTTTCAAGCATCAGGATCTCTTCCAATGTGTCAGCCCTTAGTATCAGATGGCCAAAGTATTAGAGTTTCTGCCTCTGAGTCAATCCTTCCAATGAACATTCAGAACTGATTTCCTTTAGGACTGACTGGTTTGATCTCCTTGTAATGACTCTCAAGAGTCCTCTCCCTTTTGAGCCTCCCTCCCCTACCTCCCAGCCCACCCACCCCTCTAGGTTTTCACAGAGGACCAGGTTTGAGCTCCCTGCATCAAACAGCAAATTCCCACTGGCTCTGTATTTTACACATGCTAATGTATATGTTTCAATGTTACTTTCTCAATTTGTCCCATCCTCTTCTTCCCTGTGTCCACTAGATGTTTCTTAAACTGTTCCAGAGCATAAAAAGAAGGAAAAATATCAAATTCTATTTATTAATAATAGGTAAGGAGAAACTGACACTGAGGCCTGACAAAGGTAGCATAAAAAGAGAAAGCTAGAGATTTATCTCATTTATGAATATTATTTTTAAAATCTTAAATAAATTGAGCAAATAGAATTGAACAGCACATTCTAAAATAACATTATTTCAGGAATGCAAGGATGGTCAATAGAGAGTCCATAAATATAATTTATGCTAGCATGACTAAGGAGAAAAATCATCTGATTTTCATACTTTGAAAACCGTTTCTGACAGAGGATGAGTGCCAAAGAACTGACTGTGGCAATTCTTCTAACTGTGGTGCTGGAAAAGACTCTTGAGAGTCCCTTGGACAGCAAAGAGATCAAACTGGTCAATTCTAAAGGAAATGAACCTTTCATTGGAAGGACTGATGCTGAAGCTGAAACTCCAATACATTGGCCACCTGATGCAAAGAGCCAACTCATTGGAAAAGACCCTGATGCTGGGAAAGATTGAAGGCAGGAGGAGAAGAGGATGACAGAGGATTGAGATGGTTAGATGGCATCACCTATTTAATGGACGTTGAGTTTGAGCAAACTCCAGGAGATGGTGAAGGACAAAGAAGCCTGGCATGCTGCAGTCCATGGGGTCACAAAGAATCAGACACAACTGAGCAACTATACAATATTAATGAACACGTCACTCAGTATCTAGTGCTCCAATGTGCTGGGGACCTAAGCAAGACTGCACAGAGCATGCCTCTCTCAAGGAGGAAGAAATGTCCCTCTGCCTTTCTAGGTTCTTCTGGCTGGTCTAAAAATTAAACTGATATGAGACAGATTAACAAGAGAAAATTACACAGAAGTTTAATAATATGTATACTGAAAAGAAACCCAGGGAAACTGAGTAATTTGCCAAAATGGCCAAAATCCTCACTTTAAATTTCAGCTTCTTTAGTTTAAAACAAAAGAGGATGTTAGGGGGGCTTCCCGGCTGGTCTAGAGGCTAAGACGCCACACTCCCAATGCAGGGGACCAGAGTTTGATCCCTGGTCAGGAAGCTAGATCCCACACGCCACAAATAAGTGTCTGCATGCCACAACCAAGACCCACCGCAGACAAATAAATTAATAATTAATTTTTAAAAAGAAGATGCTGGGGGTTGTGATTTGGGACTTGAAAGGAAAAGAAAGACAATTTCATATGGAGATAGAAAAAAACAAATATTTGATAAACACGTTTGCCAGCTTTGCACACACAATGGTATAACCAGGGAGGGTTAATTTTTACTTTAACTCTTGTTTTTGCCCATTTTGTTACAATCACACATAATGGCCTGCCTCAGAGAACCCTGCCCCCTCTGCATGACCCTTACACTAAAGTGCCTTTGTTCAGGTTCACAGGGAGATCTGACCCTGCCCACCTGTGAATGACTGTAAGGAAAAGAAACTAACACATCCCCCTGCCTGAGGCTTGCCAGGCTAGGAGATATATATTCGCAAGAATTAAATGGTCTTTTACTTTGTTTCTTCACCTAGGCCCATTTCTGATCCATAAAAGAACCTGACATCCAGGGCCCCCGAAAGATGGTTATTTTGAGGCATGAATCTGTCATCTTCTCCGTCAGCCAGCTTTCCGAATAAAGTCGTATTCCTTGCCTCAAGACCTCATCCCTGGGAGTTACTGGCCTCTTATGCGGGGAGCAAAGTGAGTTTGGACCGGGTAGCAATGGAACATGCAATAGGCTCTGATTGCTGAAGTCCTCTGAGTCTCCTCTGCCACACTCAGTTCATATTCTTTGCAGGTATCTCTGGCACTAGCTCTGCTCTATCCCAGGTCCTTTATCTAAATTCGCTAGGCAGCTAAGGGGGTGGGGGTGGGAGTAGGGGTAAAAAGAAAGGTTCCTGAGGTTTCTGTTTCTTAAAAATAATCAGATTAATCGTAATGCCAAAGAGACACATTTTGGGGTGGCAAATTTTGCTTCCCTACACCTCAGAGCTGTCACATTGGTTGAGAGCTGCTCCTAAAGGCATTCAGTTCAGTTCAGTCACTCAGTCGTGTCCGACTCTTTGCAATCCCATGGACTGCAGCACACCAGGCTTCCCTGTCTTATCACCAACTCCCGGCGTTTACTCAAGCTCACGTTTATCGAGATGGTGATGCCATCCAGCCATCTCATCCTATGTTGTCCCCTTCTCCTCCCACCTTCAATCTTTCCCAGCACCAGGGTCTTTTGAATGAGTCAGTTCTTTGCATCAGGTGGCCAAAGTATTGGAGTTTCAACTTCAGCATCAGTCCTTCCAAAGAATATTCAGGATTGACTTCCTTTAGGATCAACAGGTTGGATCTCCTTACAGTCCAAGGGACTCTCAAGAGTCTTCTCCAACATCACAGTTCAAAAGCATCCATTCTTTGGTGCTCAGCTTTCTTCACAGTCCAACTCTCACATCCATACATGACTACTGGAAAAACCATAGCCTTGACTAGACGGACCTTTGTTGGCAAAGTACTGTCTCTGCTTTTTAGTATGCTGTCTAGGTTGGTCATAGCTTTTCTTCCAAGGAGGGCGCATCTTTTAATTTCATGTCTGCAGTCACCATCTGCAGTGATTTTGGAGCCCAGAAAAATAAAGTTTCTCACTGTTTCCATTGTTTCCCTGTCTATTTCCCATGAAGTGATGGGACTGGATGCCATGATCTTAGTTTTCTGAATGTTGAGTTCTGAATTCACTCACCAGCGTTCTGGGCCGAGCAATCTAGTGGCAGAAAAAGCCCTCTGGCAAAGGTGTTCAGAGTGGGAACTCATCTCGTTAATGAAGAGATGGCAAGTACCAAGAAGACACAGGGAATTCAAGTCACTAGAGGAGGCCTGGGACTGAGGTCTCAGGGAGAGCCGGCAGAGTTTAGAGTGCTCTAGAGGTCGTGCATCTTGAAGACAGAACCAGCACCACCTTCTCTTGAACACTGGGGCCGTGATGAAAGGGCTGGCTCTGAGAGCTTTCCTGATACCACTGGCACCAAGGAAAAGCAAGGCATGTGAGCTGACCAGGGAAACACACAGACACAGACATGCCAATTTTGCAACCCTGCAGCTGTCAAGCTCCATCTGCCAGCATGAGGAAAAAACTAAACCAATTCACTCACACAAAACTCATGTCTTAAGGAGCTTCATTAATGACTTTAAAAGACTTCCTGCCAGCCTGTAATTCTACTCTAGTCCCTTCTCCATGCACAGCTCCAACAAAGATCTTGAGCAGGAACAACTCACTTCATTTAAAGGGGAGTTACAGTAAAAAGATAAAATAAATAAACAGCATCAGATCTATATAAATATATTACAGAAAAACTGGAAATGGAGGCAGGGAACAAGAAAAACAAAATGTTAAATGAAAGGCACTCACTGGAAAAAAATTAACATGAAACAGATGATAATCATGAACAACAAAGGACTCAAAGGGCTTAATGAATTTTAAAGCAAGAGATCAAAGCAAAGACGCAACAGTTCAAAGAAGAGATGATGAGCAACTGGAGGAGATAGCATTGGCAGGCTTAGGAAATGAAGTACTTTTTTTTAAAAAAACACCTTACAAGTGAAGGTCATTTCAGAAACATCAAAAAGGAAACGAGCCTTGCTGAATACAGAGGATAAGACTGCAAAAAAGCAAGGGAAGGAGCTGGAAATGAGTAATTTAAAAGGGAACCAAGGAATAATATACCCAAAAAGTACAGACATACAGAGGGTGAGAAAGTAGGAGGGCTGAGTACATGGGTTTCTTCAACTTTCATAGCTGTAAATCTTGTTACCCTTTATACCCGATAAACCAAGAGACAGATGTCTAAGCATATTTAAAGACATTAATATAGGGCTTCCCCGTTGGTTCAGTGGTAAGGAATCTGCCTGCCAATGCAGGAGACACGGGTTTAATCCCCAGTCTGGGAAGACCCCACATGCTGCAGGGCAACTAAGCACATGTGCCACAACTGCTGAGCCAGCCCTCTAGAGTCTGGGACCACAGCTACCGAAGTCCCCGTGCCCTTAGTGCCCGGCTCGGCAAAAGAGAAGCCACCACAGAGGGAAACCCACATACCAAGACTACAGTTGCCCCTGCTCACCACAGCTAGAGAAATGCCTGAGCAGCAACGAAGACCCAGCACAGCCAAAATAAGTTCCAAAAAGAAAGAAATAAAATCATATATATATAAAAGACATTAATATAAATAACCTATTCAAATGAATGAATCAGTATTTTAAGTACTAAAATCAGTGAAGTATAATAAGGAATACAGAGCTACTGGCAGAGCACCACAGTGAAAACAGTTTCATTAAAATTGGGAACTTGGAGGGTTGCAATTGAATACAGATCGGTGAAAGCAGAAAGAAGCAAAAAGATAATGAAGTATGTAGGCTTCTGAATCTACACTGGTTCATCAAGAATGAGAATCTCTAAAAACAAGAGTTAATTACAAACATAATTACATACCTAGAGTCTAAATCAGTTTCTTCTCCAGTTCAGCAAAACAAAATAGATCTGCATCTCAAGATCACACATAGATGATAAAAAAAAAAAAAGGTTAGCAAAAAGAAGTTAATTGTCGGTAGGAGACCAGAGCAAGGCTCTTGGACTTCACAATAAAAAACTAAATATACACAGACACACAGAACAACCTAGGAGCTTTTTATTCAAACCACCTTAGCTGAACCTGTTTTCTCTTCACCACGAGCACAGCTGGGCCCCTGGAATAATGTATATAGTATGTGGTGTAATGTAAGTGAAATAGAATTACTAAATTTAAATTTTGTTGAAAATCTGAATTTCTTGTCCACTGATAACTTATCTTTTATATATATATATAAATGTATTTATTTTAAACATGTACACATTACTTTTATTTATTATTTATTTTTTTGGCTGTGCCGGGTCTTCATTGCTGATACAGGCTTTCTCTATTTGCAGAGACTGGGGCTACTCTCTAATTGTGGGGGGTTTTCCTGTTGCAGAGCAGAGGCTCCAGATGCATGGGCTTCAGCAGTTGTGGCTCACAGGCTCAGCTGCTCTGAGGCATCAATTTCCAGGGAATTATTCTGAGTTTAAAAAAAAACAAAAAACCCAGTCCCCAAAAGTTACATACTACATGATTCCATTTATATAACATTTTGAAATGAAAAAAATTAAAGAGATGAACAGATTAGTGTTACCTATGGTTGGGAATACGGGGTATGGGAGAGCAATGGGCATGATTATAAAGCAGCAGTGTGAGGGATCTTTGTGGTGATCAAACATTTCTAGATATTGATGGTAGAATAGTTAAACGAATTTACACATAGGACAAAATTGCACAGGCCTACACACATATACAAATGAGTGCATGTAAAACTGGCAAACACTGAGTAATGATTATATTAGTGTCAACTCTCTGGTTTTGTACGACTATATTGTACTATGGTTATATAAGATGTTATCATTGGGGAAATCTAGGTGAAGTCTGCACTCTTTTTGTAATTTTCTATGACTCTATGATTATTTCCAAATAAAATGCTTAAAAAAAAAGATATCCAGGCTTCTGTTCCAAAAGCCCCAACTGTGTGCCATCAAAAGACACCAGTCTCTAAAAGAGACAGGAAATCATATTGGAGCTCTCTCTTCACAGAGATGGTCTGCAATCCACTGCTTGTCCTCTAATCAACATTTACTGAGTGTCAGCTGGGAGTCAGGCCTTGTGTTGGAAGCTAAGTGATACAAAATGAATGATTTATGATCCATTTCTATGCACTCCCAACTTAATGTTAATTGTTCAGCCACTAAGTCATGTCCAACTCTGCGACCCCCTGGACTGCAGCACACTAGGCCTCTCTGTCACTATCTCCTGGGGTTTGCCCAATTTCATGTCCATTGAGTCGGTGATGCTTTCCAACCATTCAATGCTAATAAAAATGCCTAATATGATAAGAGCATTGGACCAGGAAGTCAAAAGAATTTTGTCCTCTGAGAAACACTTACTAGGTTTTTGATTTTGAACCAATCCTTTGCTTCTTGGTATCTTGACTTATTGACCTACAAAATTTAAGAGAAGAGAATACATGTAAATATACATTTTAAACATAACCTCAGTCCTCTGGATGGGTTCATGGAAACCTGAAATTACCTGAAATTGTATGCAGAAGTATATAAGTACCCCCCCCAGAATCTACACTGGTTCATCAAGAATGAGAATCTCTAAAAACAAGAGTTAATTACAAACATAATTACATACCTAGAGTCTAAATCAGTTTCTTCTCCAGTTCAGCAAAACAAAATAGATCTGCATCTCAAGATCACACATAGATGATAAAAAAAAAAAAGGTTAGCAAAAAGAAGTTAATTGTCGGTAGGAGACCAGAGCAAGGCTCTTGGACTTCACAATAAAAAACTAAATATACACAGACACACAGAACAACCTAGGAGCTTTTTATTCAAACCACCTTAGCTGAACCTGTTTTCTCTTCACCACGAGCACAGCTGGGCCCCTGGAATAATGTATATAGTATGTGGTGTAATGTAAGTGAAATAGAATTACTAAATTTAAATTTTGTTGAAAATCTGAATTTCTTGTCCACTGATAACTTATCTTTTATATATATATATAAATGTATTTATTTTAAACATGTACACATTACTTTTATTTATTATTTATTTTTTTGGCTGTGCCGGGTCTTCATTGCTGATACAGGCTTTCTCTATTTGCAGAGACTGGGGCTACTCTCTAATTGTGGGGGGTTTTCCTGTTGCAGAGCAGAGGCTCCAGATGCATGGGCTTCAGCAGTTGTGGCTCACAGGCTCAGCTGCTCTGAGGCATCAATTTCCAGGGAATTATTCTGAGTTTAAAAAAAAACAAAAAACCCAGTCCCCAAAAGTTACATACTACATGATTCCATTTATATAACATTTTGAAATGAAAAAAATTAAAGAGATGAACAGATTAGTGTTACCTATGGTTGGGAATACGGGGTATGGGAGAGCAATGGGCATGATTATAAAGCAGCAGTGTGAGGGATCTTTGTGGTGATCAAACATTTCTAGATATTGATGGTAGAATAGTTAAACGAATTTACACATAGGACAAAATTGCACAGGCCTACACACATATACAAATGAGTGCATGTAAAACTGGCAAACACTGAATAATGATTATATTAGTGTCAACTCTCTGGTTTTGTACGACTATATTGTACTATGGTTATATAAGATGTTATCATTGGGGAAATCTAGGTGAAGTCTGCACTCTTTTTGTAATTTTCTATGACTCTATGATTATTTCCAAATAAAATGCTTAAAAAAAAAGATATCCAGGCTTCTGTTCCAAAAGCCCCAATGTGTGCCATCAAAAGACACCAGTCTCTAAAAGAGACAGGAAATCATATTGGAGCTCTCTCTTCACAGAGATGGTCTGCAATCCACGGCTTGTCCTCTAATCAACATTTACTGAGTGTCAGCTGGGAGTCAGGCCTTGTGTTGGAAGCTAAGTGATACAAAATGAATGATTTATGATCCATTTCTATGCACTCCCAACTTAATGTTAATTGTTCAGCCACTAAGTCATGTCCAACTCTGCGACCCCCTGGACTGCAGCACACTAGGCCTCTCTGTCACTATCTCCTGGGGTTTGCCCAATTTCATGTCCATTGAGTCGGTGATGCTTTCCAACCATTCAATGCTAATAAAAATGCCTAATATGATAAGAGCATTGGACCAGGAAGTCAAAAGAATTTTGTCCTCTGAGAAACACTTACTAGGTTTTTGATTTTGAACCAATCCTTTGCTTCTTGGTATCTTGACTTATTGACCTACAAAATTTAAGAGAAGAGAATACATGTAAATATACATTTTAAACATAACCTCAGTCCTCTGGATGGGTTCATGGAAACCTGAAATTACCTGAAATTGTATGCAGAAGTATATAAGTACCCCCCCCCCTTCTCTAGGAAGAGATATTATAACTTTTTAAAAAATTAGATTTTGGGGGCTCATTGACCCATTAAGAGTTTAGAATAA
This sequence comes from Madoqua kirkii, assembly GCA_006408675.1. Classification (NCBI taxonomy): domain Eukaryota; kingdom Metazoa; phylum Chordata; class Mammalia; order Artiodactyla; family Bovidae; genus Madoqua; species Madoqua kirkii. The sequence continues at coordinate 28,833 of SJYC01055413.1, read as the reverse complement.
CTGAATCTGATTTTTTGATTTAATCCCTTCCATTCAAAGGGTCCACAATTCTAGTAGATCTCTGAGATCTCTCCTTCCATCTCTAATATTCTGTGGTTGCAAGAGGGATGAAAGAAATGGGCTAGAACTCTAACAGTACCACGAGTTCATTCCCTTCTGCAAGAGGACAAGAATTCAGTTTTTCAACATGGAATTCCAGGCTCTTTAGAATTCAATCTATAATTGATCTTCCAACCTCAGTTATCACTTCCCAAGACCCCATCTCAGCCTAGTTTCCACAAAGCTTCGCTCCCATTCACACTATGCCTTAGTCCACACAGGGTCATCTGCCTGGAACACCCTAATTCCACTCTTTTTATTCTTGAGTCTAGGTTTAAAGGTTCCCTTCTCAGTGAAGGCTTTTCAGGACCTCTCATCCTCACAACAGGCTTCTTAGCCCTGGATACCCACTGCCTATTACCACACAGGAAACAGGACTATCGGTTCACTCAGGGCAGCAAACCCAGCCGCCAAGTGTTGTGGCAGAGGAAACAGAGGTTTGAAGCTGGTAGGTGTAAGAACCCTAGGCCCCTGTTTTTCCCACTGCTGAAAAGACAGAAAAATATCAGCTTTTAGGAAAGCGAAAGTCTGACAGCAATAGTAAATCAACTATTCTGAATGTTGATGTAACATGAAACAACATTCTACTTTAGAGAACAAGAGGGTGTGGTGGGGACTAAGGCTGACTGGAAAAGAGTACCTTGTCTAAAGGAAGGAGATTGGCTCCCACTAAAACATTAAAGATTCATTGTGAAGATGAATTTCAAAGTTTTTAGGCTGTGAACACTGTTCTGTGGGAATCTCCTTTAACTCAACTACAAGAGCACATCCTATGGGGTAGGCAAGTTTTACACCAGGGCCAGTGGCGTGTTGATGGTTGTCAAAGAGGCCAACTCCTTCTGCGCAGAAATCAAAGGAACTACAAGGGTTATATAAAACCTTGCATAAAGGACCCGTCTTTCTGTTTTCTTGTCTGTAAAATGGGCATGATTGTGTGCACACAGTCATGTCTGACTCCTGTGACCCCATGAACTGTAGCCCACCAGGTTCTTCTGTCCCTAGAATCTCCCAGGCAAGAATATTGGAGTGGGTTGCCACTTCCTTCTCCAGGCAATCTTCCCTCTTCAGGGGTCAAATGCTGATCTCCTGTGTCTCATGCACTGGAAGGTGGATTCTTTGCCACTGAGCCATCTGGGAAGCCTTTAAATGGGCATGTGAGTTTGCTTGTGTGTGCCTAGTCACTCAGTCATGTTCAACTCTTTGCAACCTCACAGACTATAGCCCACCAGGCTCCTCTGTCCATGCGGATTCTCCAGGCAAGATATTGGAGTGGGTCGCCATGCCCTCCTCCAGGGGATCTTCACAATTCAGGGATTGAACCCTAACCTAACCAACAGATCTCCCACATTGCAAGAAAATTATTTGACCTCTGAGCCACCAAGGAAGCCCTAAAATGGGCATACAATACATATTTGAGAGCCAGCTGTCAAACAGAATATACTAGCACTTACCTAGTGCTTTTACCTACATCATCTCACTGAATTCTCCTTCCTAATGAAGTAAGTTCTAGTACATCCACATTTTACAGATAATGAAGCTAGAGCTCAGAGACAGCAATTTACTTAATGAAGAGAAACATTTAAAAAGACTTTTCTTTCCCTGTGGCTCAGACAGTAAAGAATCTGCCTGCAATGCAGGAGACCCAGGTTCAGCCCCTGGGTCTGGAAGATCCCCCAGGGAAGGGAATGGCACCCCACTCCAGTTTTCTTGCCTGAAAAACTCCATGGACAGGAGCCTGGCAGGCTACAGCCCATGGGGTCACAAAGAGCTGGACACCACTGAGTGACTAACACTTTCACTTGTTTCCAAAGTCTTTACTATTTAATCCTCTCAACAACTCTGGCAAATAAACCCTGCAAGTATTTCACCAAGGCAGCCTGACTCCTACATGGTAGCATGCTTTTACTGTTCAACGAATATATAATAAAAACCATGTATGGAATGCAAATTTTTCTGGCACCCACAATTTAAAAGTAAAATGACATACATGAATTTTAACAATATATTTTATTTGACCCAATATGTGCAAAGTATTATAAATCCAACATGTAACCAATATAAAAAATTATTGAGATATTTTACATTACTTTCTTCTCATACTAAGTCCTGTGTGTATTTCACATGTCAGCACATCCCAATTCCGACTCACCACATGTCAAGGGCTCGAAAACACGTGGCTACAGTCCACTATGAGGCTACGCACTAATAATCCTAAAGTTAAAAGCAGAACCCACAGAGACACCTGTTTCTTGGTTTCAGAAGACAGGCATAATAATAATAATAACAACAACAACAGAGTTCTTGGGCATTTACTCTGCGCCATAAGACGGCCAAGTTTTATTACTATATGTGCGCCATAAGACGGCCAAGTTTTATTACTATATGTGTAGAGGACTTTGCACACGTCATCCACCCGCAACCAGGTGAGTGTACTGCCCTTCTTTTTCGACTGAGCCAGAGAACTTTCCCGCGTTGGGCCCTCCCCCAGTGCCTGACCACCGTCCCGTTGTCCTGCCACCAGCCGGGCGCCAGCCCGCGCGAGTCCTCGGCTCGCCACCATCCTAATCAGGGCCAAACAGAGGCGCGCTTGCAGGGGTGGGCACAGGTCACCTGCAAGCTGAAGCGATCAAGGCGGGCCAAGATGCTTTTGGGAGCCTCCTGCGGCTTGGGCAGTGGCTTCGGCACCTGCTCCTCCTCCAACCCCTCCTCTGGCTCCTCCGCCTCCGCCTCCGACTCTTCCTCTGACTCCTCCTCCGCCTCCGACTCCTTCTCCTCCTCGGATTTCTCTTCGAACGGGTGCTCGGAGGCGCCACCACCTGCAGCCAGGCGTGGCGAGCTAAGATGGGTCTGCAGCCCCACAGGCGCCGCCACCTCCAGACCCCACGTGGGAACGCGAGGGGGCGCCGCTTCTGGGAGCCGAGACCCGGCTTCCGCACTCTCGCGCGCAGAGCTCATCATAGAGAAGCCAGCGGGCACGCCCACTTCCGGCCGCCCCAGGCGCTTCGCCGGCGCTGGTAAGCTCGGCGCGCCCTCTGCCCGCCTCCCTCAGGGTCGCGCGCTCCGCCCTGTAGGGAAACAGTCTCCTTTGCCCCGCCCCCTTGCAGACGCAGAGCTGAGCCAACAACGGCTGGACAAAGAGCGACGCGTGGAGCCGGAGTCATGGCGGCCACCGAGCAAAGCTTGCCTCCAGCCGGAAGTCCCGCGCCACCCTCGGGGAAAGAAGAAGGAGCCGGCCCGAGCCCAGGCGCGGAGGGTGACCTTGCGGGCTCCTCCTCGACTCCTGAAGCCCTACCATCTATCCCCGACTCCTCCAGTCCCAGCGCCGCCGTCCGCGAAGCAAGTTCTTGGGCATTTACTCTGCGCCATAAGACGGCCAAGTTTTATTACTATATGTGCGCCATAAGACGGCCAAGTTTTATTACTATATGTGTAGAGGACTTTGCACACGTCATCCACCCGCAACCAGGTGAGTGTACTGCCCTTCTTTTTCGACTGAGCCAGAGAACTTTCCCGCGTTGGGCCCTCCCCCAGTGCCTGACCACCGTCCCGTTGTCCTGCCACCAGCCGGGCGCCAGCCCGCGCGAGTCCTCGGCTCGCCACCATCCTAATCAGGGCCAAACAGAGGCGCGCTTGCAGGGGTGGGCACAGGTCACCTGCAAGCTGAAGCGATCAAGGCGGGCCAAGATGCTTTTGGGAGCCTCCTGCGGCTTGGGCAGTGGCTTCGGCACCTGCTCCTCCTCCAACCCCTCCTCTGGCTCCTCCGCCTCCGCCTCCGACTCTTCCTCTGACTCCTCCTCCGCCTCCGACTCCTTCTCCTCCTCGGATTTCTCTTCGAACGGGTGCTCGGAGGCGCCACCACCTGCAGCCAGGCGTGGCGAGCTAAGATGGGTCTGCAGCCCCACAGGCGCCGCCACCTCCAGACCCCACGTGGGAACGCGAGGGGGCGCCGCTTCTGGGAGCCGAGACCCGGCTTCCGCACTCTCGCGCGCAGAGCTCATCATAGAGAAGCCAGCGGGCACGCCCACTTCCGGCCGCCCCAGGCGCTTCGCCGGCGCTGGTAAGCTCGGCGCGCCCTCTGCCCGCCTCCCTCAGGGTCGCGCGCTCCGCCCTGTAGGGAAACAGTCTCCTTTGCCCCGCCCCCTTGCAGACGCAGAGCTGAGCCAACAACGGCTGGACAAAGAGCGACGCGTGGAGCCGGAGTCATGGCGGCCACCGAGCAAAGCTTGCCTCCAGCCGGAAGTCCCGCGCCACCCTCGGGGAAAGAAGAAGGAGCCGGCCCGAGCCCAGGCGCGGAGGGTGACCTTGCGGGCTCCTCCTCGACTCCTGAAGCCCTACCATCTATCCCCGACTCCTCCAGTCCCAGCGCCGCCGTCCGCGAAGCTAATGTTACACCTCCTGCGGCGGCCTCCGCCGCCCTAGACCTGCCTGTCGGACCCGCACCCCAGGGCCCTGCGCCGCTTGCCGAAGCCTCTCCGCGCTCCCCTCCAGGTCCTGGCGGCTCCCGGCCCGGCCCAGAGACTTTCCGCCAGCGATTCCGGCAGTTCCGCTACCAGGACGCTGCAGGGCCACGGGAGGCGTTCCGACAGCTTCGGGAGCTCTCCCGCCAGTGGCTGCGGCCCGACATCCGCACAAAGGAGCAGATCGTGGAGATGCTAGTGCAGGAACAGCTGCTCGCCATCCTGCCCGAGGCGGCGAGGGCCCGGCGGCTTCGCCGCCGCACCGACGTGCGCATCACCGGCTGAGCGGCGGAGCTGCGGGCAGCCCGAGTCAGGCACTCTGGACTGGAGCCATGATCGGGTCCGGGACAGTGAGCTTGGCTCCCCAATACGCGATAATGAAAAATGAGTTTGGCAGTTCTTGCAATCTCTTGTGTCTTTTCCCGTGTATATTTTCCCGAGCCTACTTCCACCCTTTCTGGCTAGTTGTGAAACCAAGTTGGGGGCCCATGAGAATAAAGCCTTTGTTTCTTATTCACTTGACCTTCGTTGGCTTTTGTGGGATCATTATGTGTTGGCTATGGGAGAAGGCAGTGGCACCCCACCCCAGTACTCTTGCCTGGAAAATCCCGTGGATGGAGGAACCTGCTATGCTGCAGTCCCATGGGGTTGCAAAGAGTCGGACGACTGAGCGACTTCACTTTCACTTTTCACTTTCATGCACTGGAGAAGGACATGGCAACCCACTCCAGTGTTCTTGCCTGGAGAATCCCAGGGACAGAGGAACCTGGTAGGAGGCCGTCTATCGGGTCGCACAGAGTCGGACACGACTGAAGCGACTTAGCAGCAGTATGGGTCTCCACATCTGGCAATCTTTTTCCTGCGTGTTCTCCAGCTCCCCACAGGAGTTTCCCGTTTGGTTGAAGTCTATGCAATGAGGACTCCAGCACCCTGGTTCCAAATTCGCCCGCACCTCTCATTGGCTAGAATTTGAGCTTGTTTTTCTACCTCAGCGGATAGAGGACAGTGGTACAATCTTGTATGTGGTTGTGGGTCGTGCAGGCAAATAGGTGACTGTAACTAAGTGCTGATTTAACTGGCTGCTGCTATAACAATACTACCCTCAACTTGCTCCATCAGCCTACCTTGTGGGCGCAGGCTTCCCCAAAGGCCCAAGTTACTGGGCTGTTTTGATAAGTGTCACTGCAGGTCCTTACCTAGCTCTCTAGTTCTTGTGAACTCTGGTTTAAGCCTCCAGACCCCTCTCTTACCACACTTTAGGCCTCTTGAAAGATTTCCGGAACAGATTTGGTGTGAACTGATGGATTATTTACATTGTTGGAGCTACTTATAACTTTCTAAAATAAGCATAATTGTTTAGGAAGGGAAGACATTTGGCAAATAATAGGGAGGATCTGCAGTACAACTCCATTTCTTGAGTCTTCTGCACAACCAGGAAGGAGCTGATTGGGGTCCAGGGTCATTTGGCTTGGTCTTCAGAAGGGCCCTAATTGTCATGGGTGCCACCTTTTAATATAAGAAAGGCCAGACCTGTCTTCCTTGCACTGCTTTCAACAAGCAAAAAGGTAATAAATAGTCCTGCAGCTCACACCACAAAGCATGAGTCAGTCCACGCTAGAGGGTGGTATAGGGCATTTTACTTTTGAATATTAGACACAAGTGAATTCGAAAGTGTTTTGTATTTTGGATTTAAGCCTGCATCTGCTCCCTACAGGGCTTCCCAGGTGGCTCAGTAGAAAGAATGCACCTGCCAATGCAGGAGATCCAGGTTCAATCCTTGGGTTGGGAAGATCTCTTGGAGAAGGAAATGGCAGCCCACTCAAGAATTTTTGCATGGAGAATCCCATAGACAGTGGTGCCTGGTGGACCACTGTCCACAGGGTCACAAAGAGTTGGACATGACTGAGCATGCATGTATGGCTACCTCCCTGCCAAAGATAAAATCTATTTAGAACGTAAAAGCAGATTTGCTTTAAAGGGTAGTGTTTATGGAAAATTAATGCACATTAAAGGCTGAGTAGATAACAAATGACTGAAACGTAGCAACAAAAACCTGTTTTATTTTTCCAAATACAGATACAGAAGTTTGCATGTTTTGCAAATATTGCTTCAAAGCAACATTTCTATATACAGCGCCTTCTGTTCTAACAGCGCGTAAACATAGATATGTTTCCACAGTGCAATGTTGGCTCATCAAGGGTCCACCTTGCATACACTCATCATTTAAAGAAACAAAATGATTAGTCAAACCAGAACTGTTTTTGTCAAGGCAATTTTTCTTTTTTATAGGTGGATAGTTTTTCTCAAAACTTAGGTAGTGTACATATTTCTAAACGGTAACAGTAATATTTGCAAAGAACAGTTTCCAGTGCTCCAGCTTGGGGTTAATTCAACTTGACCAAGGAATTGAGGATGGAGCCCCTCCAACATGGCTTTAAATTAGGGAAGCACACTGAAGTCATCAGAACTTCAGAGTCATCCCCGCTTCCCAAAGGACAAAAGTCACAATGAGTGAAAAGGGATTATTTCCTTTACAAAAAGCATAAAAAAAACCCAATAATGACCACTTGGTAAAGTTAGGGTAACTCAGTTTCTTCTTCCGTCTTGAAAAAGATGTGAGATTTGACCACCGTTACAGCTTCCCCAGAAGTGATGGTCAAATGTGTTTTCAGGAAAGAAAAATCAGTAATTTAATAATATTAATACAAGTCACTGTACCTCACAGTTGTGGCTACAGAAAATCATCCTGTTTCTTCCCTTTTTGGACAAGCATCACACACTTCTTAAAATGTGGCCATCTGATAAACTATACAAAATACAGATGCCATGCACACTCCTTGAGTGTTTCTTCCCACACCGAAAGTACTAACGTTGGCAATGGGAAGCAACCTCAGAGGAATTGGGTCAGCCTTATCACAGATGTCGTAGCCACATGTATTCCCTCTGATAGATAAGCTCCAGCAGGTCAACTTGCCCTATATTCATTTTATACCAAATGGCGAATTAAATCACTAGACAAAGCATTCCCTGAAACAGATCTTGGTACAGAGGCCCTTGTGACCACGATTACCTGTGCCGTAAAGCCTGACCATGCCGGAGGTCACCAGAGATCCTGGCATTGCTATTGAGATACTGGCTACTTCACGTTTACATAGTAAAGATTTGCAGCATATAACATTACAGATCCATAAACCCAAATTAACTCGTGAGCGTTAATGGACAAATGTGCTTTGATTTTTGCCTTTAGTGATAGGAAAACTAAATGGTAAAATGGGTCATTCCTCAAAGCATGGAACAGTTTCTTTAACTTTACCTAGTAAGGAAAAAACAAAACAATTACACGTGGAACCGTAACCTGCGAGAGTAACAAATATTGTCTCCAAAGGTACACATTGTACCTGGACCTTAAGCAGCATAATCACCTTGATCTCACAAAATAATACAAACAGGAAATTTAAAGTGTTAAAGTATATGAAAACAATTCTGAAAATGCTGACTACTGAACATATACCCTTCAGGGAAGGAGAAAAGTGGCAGATGTAGAATCTGGTTTCTTTACAACAATATAAAATAAGGTCATCCCCCAAACCACATCTTTGTAGCAAATCTTTACAGTGAAAGAGTTCAAATTTGGGAGAACCATTCTGGGGACATTAAATAGAACTGGTAAGCTGTCAATATTAAGAAGTGGGTAGAAAATGTTGTCCTTCGGGTTCCAGACCCTGTCTGCTTCCGTTTGGGATTCCTCCTAGATTCTTATGACAGTGAGATTCTACTTCTTCCATAGGCTGTATGGGTTCTGCAACAAAAGACACAACCCGGCCAATTCTGGGGTGAAAGCATACAAAACTCATCCTTGGTACCATGAAGTCATGCAAGAGAGGTGGTGAGAAAGTGAAGAGTTCTAGGGAGAAGGCAGGCCGGCCCAGGCCTCTACTCCTTCCCAACCTCCACACAAGGGTGAAGTCACGACATTCCCACGAAGCTGGAAAAATGAAAATGATGCCTGCTGCCTAAATTCATGCCAGGCAGAAACCCAGAAGGCTTGGCATATGCCCCAACCTGACAGAGAAGTCAATTAAATAAACTGCAAGTTGAATTTACAACTGTTTTCAACTACATTTTTTTTGGCTCTCATTCCATTTATCATCAGTGGCACGATTTCAAGTGAAGTTTGTGCAAAAAGACTCACTCTCCATTCAACAATGTGCACAGAAGGGAATCCCAAGAGTCTATCTGCTACCTTCCTGGTAGGCTTTGAGATCAGAGTGCCCTCCCTTCCAGCAGCCAAAATGGCCTCTTTGTCCAAGTCCATCACACCCCTGCCCAGATCCCTGAAGTCAGTCGGTGTCACGTGCATTCGGCATGCTAGGTTTATTTATTTAAATACGTGAAGCTCCTCTTGCAGGTATCCCAGGATTGTGCCCCCATTAGTCTGGGGTGCCCAGTTTCATGTTGAGCAGCAGAGCGCGATCTGCTGCACCTTCCCAGGTCCGTCAGCAACTGCTTGATGCAATGCTTGAGCTGCGGAAGCCTGGCCAGAGGCTCTGGGGGCTCCAGTTCCCCAGTGTAGTCCAGCCAGCTCTCCAACACTGTGGGCAGAAGAGAGACAGGACCTGGTGAGTTCCCAACACTTGATTTGCAAGAATGTCAGCACTTCATCTCATCTGACCACTAACCTGGGGTCGGGGAGCAGCAGGGAGGGGAGACCATTTCAGGCAACACTGACTCATCACCCTCTCTGGGAAGTACTACTCTTCGGACAAAGTTAAATGCTGCAGAGCAGTGCTGTCTAATAGAAGTTTCTGTGATGATGGAAATGGGCTATGTCTGTGTTGTCTAATACCATCACTACCCATATGTAGCTACGGAGCCCTTAAAACGTGGCAAATGCAACTGAGAAACTGAATTTAAATTTTATTCAATTAGCCACACATAGCTAATGACTACTGCATTAGTCTATAGTCTAGTAGGCTTTGAAATACCCACCTTTCTCAGTGTTACTGCCCCACCTTCATAGTGAAAGTGAAGTCGCTCAGTCGTGTCCGACTCTCTGCGACCCCATAGACTGTAGCCCACCATAGACTGTAGCCTACAGGCTTCTCCATCCATAGGATTCTCCAGGCAAGAGTACCTTCATAAGGCTTTCCCATATTGAAAATCAGAGAGCCTGGCGTGTTAGCCTTCTGTTAAGAAAAGTGACTCTAACAGGACTTGAAAAGGTCTGTTTTTATCTCCCAAAATTGATTTGTTTCATACTGATTCCTAGTATGAGTAGCACTGAATACTCTGATTTCATTTGCTAAATATTTAATGTAAGATGACCAGGTAGTAAGTTTCTCAGGTGGTCCAATGGTAAAGAATACACCTGCCAGTGCAGGAGGCAAAGGAGATGCAGGTTTGCTCTTTGGGTTGGGCAGATCACCTAGAGGAGGAAATAGCAACCCACTCCACTATGCTTGCCTGGGAAATCCCATGGACAGAGGAGTTTGGCAGGCTACAGTCCATGGGGTCACAAAGAGGTGAACACTACTGAGCACAACCAGGTAATAACAAAGTTGATTATCATTGGCTCAATATCTAAAGAGCTGTCTTGCTTCTGAGAGTATGATTTTTCTACAGAAAGATATTTATTCTTCCCCAAGCCACTCCCTTAAGCTCTGGCATTTGGGGAGAGGTCATCCAGGAACCTTGATTCTTTAACAAGAGCCACCCCCCAGACCCCCACAGGCAGGCCTGAGGCTTGCCCCAGCCTGCCTGTAGTCTTTCTGGTCTGTGCACCAACCTGTACTGAGAACTTTTTGGACCCTCAAGCCAGAGGTGCAGAAAGAAGATGACCATGCAGGGCCTGTTCCTCAAGCAGTCTGCAGCCTTGCACACACTCCTCTGCCCTCTTCAGACCAGTCCTTCATGTTCCTTTCCATGTTTTTAAACCCTTTGCCCCCTGCAAGCTATTTCTCAGGGAACCCTACCCCACTCTATAATCTGAGTCCGGTCCCTGAGTCACAGGTGCTATGCTATCACTTGCTCTCCTTTGGAGCACTTATCCTGGTTTGTAATTAAAAATAATAGGATGGGACTGCCCTGGTGGTGCAGTGATTGAGAATTTACTGTGCAATGCAGGGGATCTCAGTTCCATCCCTGGTTCAAGAAAATCCCACATGCCACAAGGCAACTAAGGCTGCGTGCCACAACTACTGGCTGTGCTCTAGAGCTTGGAGCCGCAACAGCGCCCACACGCTGCAGCTACTGAAATCCCAGCACCCTAGAGCCCCTGCTCCACAACAAGGGAAGCCATTGCAAGTGCCGAGCCTGTGTGTGTGCACTTAGCTGCTGTTGTGTCTGACTCTTTGTGACCCCATGGACTGTAGTCCAGCAGGCTCCTCTCTCCAGGGAATTTTCCAGGCAAGAATACTGGAGTGGGTTGCTGTACCCTCCTCCAGGGGAATCTTTCCAACCCAGGGATAGAATCCATGTCTTTTATGTCTTCCTATACTGGCAAGCAGGTTCTTTACCACTGAGCCACCTAGGAGCTCACAACTGCTGAGAGGCCCCTGCTAAAGCCACTGGAACTACCTCAGATTTGGTTCAGGCTCACCTAAGATGTCCCCCAACACCCTGGTGACCCACTAGGCACACACAGGGAGAAAGAAACAATCAGTGTGCAGACTAGAAGACTAGCCCAGAGGTCCCCAAACTTTTGGCACCAGGGACCAGCTTGGTGGAATACAATTTTTCCATGGACAGGGGTGGTAAGTAAGGGGGCCAGATTTCAGGATGATTCAAGTGCATTATACTTATTGTACACTATTTCAAATCTAATGCTGCCCAGATCTGACAGGAGGTACCACCAGTCTGAGGCCCAGAGGTTGGGGACCCATGGTCTAGGCCACTCATAGTCTATGAACTTGGTTAGGAGGAGTGTTTGAGCTGCTAAGGGGGAAGTCTCTCTAGATCTGCAGAAATGAAGACCAGACACATAACTGTGGGAGCCAACAGCTCCTCCTCTGGACCCCAGCATCCAGCCTGCCGGCCTTCTCTCCATACCAGGTGCTGGTCCATAACCCCAAGTTTTTCTTTTAAGGAAGCTCAACGGTATAATGACTGCAACCAAGGCAGAAGGTTATAAGAATAAAGTTTCATTTCAAATACATTCCCCCATACCATCTAGATAGAGACTGTCTAGATAAGATAACATTGAATGAATGAATGAAGTCGCTCAGTCGTGTCCGACTCTTTGTGACCCCATGGACTGCAGCCTATCAGGCTCCTCTGTCCATGGGATTTTCCAGGCAAGAGTGCTGGAGTGGTTTGCCATAAGATAACATTAAAAAAAAAAAAATCTAATGCTAAAATATTGTGTTTTCATGCTCATTAAATATCTTTATCTTTTAGTTTTATAAGACTGTTCACACACTACATAAGTTATTAAATAATGGTTACTCAAACAGTGACATTTGTTAAAGTATAATCAGTCAATATAATAGCTTATTAGATTTTTTAAAATATTATATTATATACAAATTCCTATAAAAGCTCAGTTTATCTTGAGGTATTTAGATGAAATGAAGATAGTACAAATACAATGGGATTTTGAAGAATCTTAATTAAATACAATGCAAAGTCTATTTACGTGAATAAAATCTTTAAACTTAAAATTGATTTTCTTGCTTCTGGTACCTCTCAGGGCCTGGAATATGAGAATACAGACAGAGTGTGTGGCCCCAGATGAGTAAGACACATAAAGAGCCTCTGAAAGCCCAGGGAAGGGGGCTCAGGCTCCTCATCCTGGCCTGGCCACACTGTCCTCTCAGTGTGCTCAGGGCTGGAGCAGCCCAAGCTGGGCAGGAGGGGGTGCGCCAGTGATTAACTAGGGAGCTCTGGCCTCTCCCCTGGGGCCGCTTCCTTCGGCAACAACAGAACCTGCGCCCTGTTTCTATGGTGCCTGAGCTGCTTCTCGGGCACCCAGAGTCAGCTCCACAATTTTCAGTCCCTCACTGGACCCTCTTTCAGCTTTCTACCAGCAAGGCTTTCCATAGACCTGGCATCTGTTATAGTTCTAAGGAGCTCAAGGAAACCTTTTAGGAGTAAAGAGAGAGAGAAACACTCTAGCTTTCAGCAACACCCTCACAATGGACCCTGGACTGGCCTGCCATCCCCAGTTCAGCAGGTTTGCCTCCGGGGCAGGCCAGCAAGCATGTGGGCACATTAGTCTTTGTCCTCCAACAGGGCCATCCCTTTCCCAGTCAGCCACCTCTAAGCATCCCGCCTCAGTCACCCTCTCCTGTAGCAAGAAACACAGCTCTCTCCAGGCTCCACTTCAGTCCCTGGAGCTCCAGGAAGCCTTCCTGTTCTCGCTTCCCCTCTTGATAGCTGTCCTTCTCTAGCCTGACCTCACACACACCCTGTGACCTTTGCTTACGTAACACATGGGATTTTTTCTTCTGAGTTATTTCATCCCCAATTAAAGTAATAATAGCCTAGCTATCCTCAGAATCCGCAAATGAAACATTTATTTCTTAATCAGCCTTCTTTCTAAGGATGAAAAAATAATAACAATAATTAGGAAATAAGAGAACAAGAAAGAAGGAAGTCTGCCTTCAAAAACCAAACTGACAACACCCTGGGGATCAACATTTCAGTCCTCCAAGCCCATCTGATAACTTAACATCAGGGAGATATATCTGGGGGGAACATAAATGACTCAGTCAAGTTCTAAAATATCTGCTGATAAAGAGGAGAAGGCTTCATTTTAGATTTTAGAAAAGGCTGAAAAGAAGGGGTTTTCATATTAATCCTCAGACATCCTAAAAGCTCAAAGCATCCAAGTATCAGCTCCCCACAGAACTCGGTCAGTAAAGACCTGCTCAGGACACATACAGCCCATAGGCAGAGCCCAGCTGCTCCGCTGCGCTCTCTCCTGGGCAGAAGGGACTGGAGGAGTGAGGCAGGACCTCTGACAGCACACAGCCCTTAGAAATGCCCGGTCGATACTGAGTCAGGCTTGGCCATCTTGAGGGGAGAATGGAGATGAGGGGACTAACAGAGAGGCAAGAACAAGCTATCCGTGGAAAGCCAAAACAAAGGGTTCAGAAAGCAGCTCTTCCTACTGGCCCACAGAGCCTGCCAAGGACAGGGAGCCCAGGAGGGAGCCCTACCACCAGCTCCTTCTCAATGGAGTCCATCCTGTGCGTGACTTCGTCCTGAAGGGATTCCACGTGTGTCAGCAGGTTAAACTGCCACTGGTGCTGGGAGCTCAGCAACCCCTCTCCACCTCTGTCCAGCAGCTTCCGGGCAGGGGCTTCCTCAGGTAGGACCTTTTTGGAGACACAGTCCCTCACCTGGGGATGCAAGAGCATCAAAGTTACTGAATGGAGACAGCTCCCAGCCTCTTTTTCCAACCAGCAAGTGTCTGCAACCATTTGAGAAACCAGTTGCAGTTTGAGTAGTCCAAATCACTACCTCCCTGGCCCCCTCCTTCTCCCTCAGGCATCGGGCAGAAGTGGGCCTGCCATACTATAATAACCACCTCAGGGCCGCGCAGACCTCTGGCTCAAAGGCTGCCCAGCTGCTTCCCAACGAATGGCCCAATGCCTAAGGGCCGAAGCAGGCCTCAAAGAACCGCTTCCCAAAACCTGAGATCAGAGCAGAGCAAGGCAAGTGTGGACGAGTGTTAGTATGTGGGTGCTCATATGCAGAAAACTGATTTTAAGTCCTAGTTCCATGTCTTGCTGAATGCATGCACCTGGATGAGTTACTTCACTTCTCTGGGCCTCTATTACCTCATGGGAAAGAAGAAGTAGCAAAACTTACTTTAAAAGTTCATGAGGATCAAATAGGATAATGTGAATAAAACACAGTGCTGGCTTGTGGTCAACCTGCCAGTCATGAAAGAGATTTTTAACTCTACCTGCCTTGTTTAGGTAGAGTTCTTGATTTTTTTCATCATGTTCCAGGTGCCTCTAGGCAATCTGCATAATTTGCAAGACCACAAACCTTTTCTGGGGTTTGTGACTACAACCCTTCATTCATTGATTGGAAATGAAATAGGTTCCAGTTAACATCTGTGGAGGAGTGACTGTGTGCAGAGCCACATGCTGTGAGCTTTTCACAGGTATGCTGCACAGTAAACTGAGAGGTCACCATCACCAGCTTCACTTGGCAGGGGGTAAGGAGACACCTTGGAGGAGGTGAAGGGACCTGCTCAGAGTCACACAGGAAGTGGCAGCATCCACCTGAAACTGGGTCTGCCTCCAAAGACTGTCCTCACCAGCCTTACCCAGCCCTGCTTAGACCCTGGCAAAGACAGGCTGAATGAGATATAATGCCCACTGCTGAGGGGCTTCTTCTAGGCCACTCCCCTTCGGCGAGAGGCAGCGATGGACTCAGGGTGGTGATTCAGCCCACACAGTGGAGTCTGTGACAGTAAGTATGACAAGGGTGGGGAAGCTCTCATCACCCAAACCCTCACTGACAACTGAGGGTGGGAAGAATGAGACTAGGGAACACTGGCAAGAGAACACACAGGGCTCCAGAAGAGAAAGACGTGAGTAACAAGAACCTGGGAGTATCTCTTGGGAAAACTGATGAAACCAGCAAACATTTGGACAAAATGGATTGTTCTTACAACAGGGCTGCAAAGTTAAGAGTAAAGTTGTCATAGAATTGTACTGAAAAACTTATGCCTGACAAAAAAATTTGACTCATTCTTTGCTCTTGCTAAGGATTAGCACCCAGATGCAATGATAAACTGCACTGAAGAAAAATACCCTCATTTTCCTAACTTATTTTCATTTGTCAAGTTCAGGTCAATTACCCTTTTCTTCTGGCTGCCTCCGACCTCTCCACCCCAACCACCATGCCGACAGTTCCTAGAACCAATGATATTTGGGGTTTAAGTGGGCTCTTTTGACTTCGTACTCATTTTAAACGACAAAAAAAGAATATGATAAACAGATTTATATGCAATTTTAAAATAAACACAACTCTATCATAAATATCTTCCACTGAACATTTAGCCCTGGGAGGAGACGATACAAGATCTCAAACAAGAACAAGCACAAGCGAGCCAGTACCTTTGGGGAACTTGGTTTGGGGTCACTGTCCCCTCTGCTCCTGTCTTGGTCTAGAGGCCAGCCCAAGCGCGGAGACAGGGAATCATCACCGTTCTCGTGGCGGGGGTTGACAGCGTCGTCGAGGGCAGAGCGCCGGGTCTCCACCACTAGCTTCTGTTCCACAGCTGGGTAGTAGGTGCGGGGCTTCTGGTAGCAGTGCTCGCTGGTGATATAGGACTCCTCCACAGAGGGGGGCAGGGGCAGGGGCTTCTCCATCGCCCCGTTCAAAGTTCTATAGCTTGGGGCTTCCTCCCTGCTCTTGGCTTCAGTGACACGAATGTGTTTGGAATGAGACCGCCCCTCCGCAGATGCTGCTTCCAAGGCTGGCACCACAGCTGCAGGTCAGGATGTCCCCGGCTTCTGTCAGGAGGGAAAATACCAAAAGGGCTCTAACCCTTCTAACCCTAACACCCTGGGACCACCGCAGGGGCTTCCTACACTAGGGGGAAGACCTCCCACCTGGGCCAAGTACAGCAAGCCACCAAGAGGGACTGTAGATTCACAGCCTCCGAGGAGACCACCTCCAGGCAAGCTCCTGCTGCTGTTTCACTCGCAGTGAGCAGGACTGGACTGGGAGTCAGAGGACCTGGCTGCGTTTCAGCTCAGCCACTGATCACAATGCAGCTGAGCCAAGTCACTCTGCCAGCCTCATTTCCATTTCCTCCTCTGCGAAACTGGCTAACCCTCTGTCTGCCAGCAACCACTGAGTTTAAGTGAATTAATCTGAACCAAAGTCTAGTATTTTGTTGGCAGTAAAGAGCTCGTCAAATGTGACTTACTAAAAATAAACTTATAGAACTAAACAGTCATGATAATGCTGCCATGCCATGGCACTTAATTACACAAACCCAATGAATGCTTCCCTGGTGGCTCAGACAGTGAAGAATCTGCCTGCAATGAGGGAGACCTGGTTTTGAGTTCTAGGTCAGGAAGATCCCCTGGAAAGGGAAATGGCAACCCACTCCAAAATTCTTGCCTAGAGAATTCCATGGACAGAGGAACCTGGTGGGCTATAGTCCATGCAGTCGCAAAGAACTGGACACAACTGAGCAACTAACACTTTCAGTGATGACCCAGGAGGGAGTTGGTAGCCAAACGTCACCAAGGCATAAGCCATTAACAACAAGGCGTTTTGTTTTTAATATTGTTTGAGAGTTATCTGTTGGTCTGGCTGTGTCAGGTCTCAGCTGTGGCGCTCAGGATCTCTGGTAGAGGCACACTAACTCTTTAGTCATGGTGTGCAGGCTCAGTAGCTGCGGGGCATGCGCTTAGGTGCCCTGTGACATGTGGCATCAGGGATCCAACCCAAATCCCCTGCATTGCAAAGTGGTTCTTAACCACTGGACCACCAGAGAAGCCCCCTTAAAAAGAAATAAATTATTTGGCTATGCCAGGTTTTAGTTGTGGCATGCAAACTCTTAGTCATGGCATGTGGGACCCAGTCCCCTGACCAGGAATCAAACCCAGGCCCCCTGCACAGGGAACACGTAGCCCTAGCCACTGGGTCACCAGGGGAAGTCCCGATAGCAAGGTTTTTAAACATTCTTCAAAAATCTTCTGTTATCCCCATTCCAAAGAGGATAATCTTATTAATGAAGGACTCTGCTCCCTTTCTGGCCAGGAGACACCTCTGAGAATCTCTGCCTACGTGTATATGTGTACATAAAACTGTGTATGACTATAATCATTCACTGTCAGAGATTTGATGCAAGAGATCTTTTAATTTACTGACTCATAACCACTTGTATAGAAGGAAAAATAGAATAAAAAATACCAGACTGCACCATTCTAAGAGGAGGTGTTTCGTGAAATTACAGTATGTTTTGTACATGTGATAAAAAACGTACTTCTTCCTGTGGGATGTATGGTTTTTGAAGTTTAAAAGCCACTACTCTAGATAAACTTCACCATTTAACATTTTGTTCTCCACTCAGAACTTCCATTATAACCTTTGATCATTAAATGAAATGAAGGAGGAAAGGAAAAAAGGATCGAGGAAGAAAAACCGGGCTCCCCAAGTAAGGCAACAAGTGAGAAGACAGACAGGAGCTACTCATGTTTGGTTCACAGATGTGCAGAAACGTGTGGGAACCCTGCCAACTGTCACAATGACTACTGATTGTCACAAATGGACTGCTGGCACTCAGTTCACTGAATTCATGAATCCTAAATGTTTTGTAATGCTTGGTACAATTCCACACATATAAAGAATTACGCCATAACCATATACATTATCTTCACCAGTCTGAATTAAGAATCACTGAAACCACGTCAGCAGGAACTCACCAGCAACTCCCACATAGAGGTCCCCTCACAACCACCAACACACACACACACACACACACACACACACATCTTCCTGAAGCCTTCCTATAGAAATGGAATATGTCATAACTACGACAGCATGGAATGAGCTTACAGAACCCAAAATTCTGCTCATGAGGGGCTATAACTACGCTTACTCAGCTCTCTCACTCCAGAAATCCCCACTCCCACTCCCATCCACTGAAGCATGAGAGGAGATCACCAGCACCGAGGCAGCCTGGGTCCCCGGCCACCTCCAACAGGGCACTGCCGTCTGTACCAGACCCCAGGACCCCAGACACGCCTCTGAAATCATAACTGCAACAGAGGAAATGGGAGTCATTGTTAACTACTGTAGTCTGAAATCTGTTCACCTGGAGGGCATAAGCCACAGTATGAACCTATTCTTGCATGAAAATCACAAAAATCTTTGCCTCCTCCCTCCTGCTAGTTTCATCCTCCCAGCTAAGATCTGAAGCCACAGCTACTGATAACCCTGGCCTTTCTCAGTAAGCCCTGTCGATCATGAAGGTATGCACATTCATGCCTGTTACTTTTTAAATGACAGATGCTCTGAAGTTACACCCAGTTTACTGTTTGTCTCTGAAAATGAATCCACTAGGTTGCTTAGGAACAACATTTCTGAGAATGAAGACTGCGGGCCTGTGATAGCAGAGACCATCCAGGTTTGCAGAGACAGTAACCACCTGCCCATCTCCCATGATCTCTTCCACCTATAATGACTAACAAGATCTCCTGATGCTCTCTCCTGAACTGCTTGGAGAAGTCAGGTTTTAATTCCAGTACAAAGTCACTGCTACAAAGATGAAGGATCTCAATGGGAATTCAGAAAGAACAAGGTTCTAGAATATGGGACCCAGTTGGAGCACTTATATTTCCCTGAGCAGAAAGAAAAACATCTAATTGAACCCTCAATTGAAAAGAAATGCCACAACATGTATAATCAGGATCTGAGGTTTCTATGCACTTTCCATCTGTCTCAGTCAATTTCTGGCTTCTCATTAAGAAGAAACTCATCTGGTTTCATGAAGTCTTCTGATTTTAAGAATGTAAGGGAACACCCAGTCTATAACATCCTAAACAGGGGCTGTCACAGTAATGGCTAACTTCCCCCAGTAACTATCCTTTCCTTCTCTTACCCACCTCCACTCTCACTCCTGGGTCTGCACAGGGAACACAGCCACTTGGCTGGCCTCTTGCATTTAGGTGTGTCCATGAAACCACCTGTTCCCCCTCCAAGGGGTTAGAGCAGAACTGAGGTACAGATGAGACTGCTTGGATGAGACAGGTGAGATTAAACCCAATGGGATGTCAGAGCAATAAGACAGAAGGAACCCAAGTCCCCAAGTCCATAGCTAGAATCATGGCAAAAGGCCACCTACCTGGCCTGGGCTCCTGCCTACCTCTGCTTTATGTGAGAAAGAAAATTCCATTTTGTTTTAGCCTTTATTTTTTTGGTCTTTCTTATAGCAGCTTGGCTTTTACCCAAATCAACACAAACCCTTGATGAATGTGTTCCGCTCAACCACTTCTTGCCACGCCAGTGCTGGATGCCCAGTCTCCGTGCACCAGAATGCAGGAGAAGGCAGACCCTCATTCTGTCATCTCCAGGCTCTGGCATTCTACTTCACCTAGCACAGGAGGGCTCCAGGACTAATGAGCACCAGGGAAACCTTGTCGGGGACCAGCCCATGGGCTCTAACGCATGTGTGGGACTAGCGTTTGCACTGTTGATGACTTCATTAAAATGGTGCTCTATAGGCAGGCTCATGGGAGAACTTAAGGATTCCATCCCTGCCATACCCTGTGCTACCACCAGAGGAAAATGCACAGACCAACTCAGAAGAGGCAGTCAGAGAAACAGACAAGGACCTGACGGGAGCTGGGACCTGAATTGTAGCCCTGGAAACCAAGGAGAGGGGCTCTCCCACTCAAGGCCCAACTGCCCTATTTGGTAAAGTGGGGGCAGATTATAAAAGCCAATAGATCCCAATATGAGTTACATTTCTTTCTCAGAGCTTATGTGAACTTGGGTCATCTGACATGAGAATCTAACCACAGAAGGAAATTCACACTCAATTTCACTCCAAATTCTAGCCATTAAAAACAAGAAGTCCAGCTCCAAAGGGCATAAAACTTCTTCGTCTGAGCAAACTATCACAAGACGTATTTACTGCACAACCATTATGCTAGAGAGCAGGCCTACCAACAATGTCTACTCCAGCAGCTTTCAATTTTACTTTGTTTACCAATCAAGAATGTTTTGGATGGGAGTTCCCCAGTAGCCTAATGGTTAGAATTCTGGGCTTTCACTGTTGGAACCCAGGTTCAATCCCCAGTAAGGGAATAGAGATCCCACAGCTGCACAGCAAAGCCAGAAAAAAAGAGAAAAGAATGTTTAGGATGAATAGATAAACAAAATATGGTATTACAAATATTGGAGTATTATTTAGCCTTAAAAAGGAAGGAAATTTTGATGTAGGCTACAATACAGACAAGCCTTACGGCTGTTATGCTAAGTGAAATAAGCCAGTCACAAAAGGACAAATACTGTTGAATCCCATTTATATGAGGTTCCCAGAGAGAGTCAAATTCGTAAAGACATAAAGTAGAGGGGTGATTGTCAGGGGCTGGGGGAGGGGAAGTGGAGAGCAGTTGCTTACGGGGTACAGAGTCTGCTTTGTATGACACAAAGAATTCTGGAGACTGGCTGCAACAGAGTGAATGTACTTAACACTGCTAAACTGTACACTTACAAACGGTTAAGATGGCAAACTGCATATTATGTATGTGTGTGTGCTCAGTTGTGCCCAAGTCTTTGTAACCCCATTGACTGTAGCCCATCAGGCTTCTTTGTCCATGGAATTTTCCAGGAAAGAATACTGAGGTGGGTTTCCATTTCCTTCTCCAGGGGATCTTCCCCACCCAGAGACTGAACCCACTTATCTTGGATCTTCTGCACTGGTAGGCAGATTATCTACCACTTCACCACTGGAAAGCCCCTATATTATTTATGTCTTACCACAATTTTTTAAAAAACAAAAAACTCATAATGATACAACAAAACAAAAATCAACTAAACTATAAATACACACTGCATATCTTGATTTAGTAGTGTTTGCAAGGGTACATACATGTGTCAAAACTCAACGAACAAATGTTCTGTAATGACCTAGAGAGATGGGGTGGGAGGGAGGTTCAAGAGGAAGGGGACATATGTATACTTATGCTGATTAATGTTGTTATGTGCCAGAAACCAACCAAGCATTGCAAAGCAATTATCCTCTGATTAAAAACAAATTTTTAAAAGATGAATATTTAAAACAGGTGAGCTTAATCATATGTAAATTATACCTCAATAGAGTTACATTTAAAAAAATGTTTATCATGTCACTGAGAATTTTTAATACAGGTCTCAAACTCAGTCTTCTCATCACCGGTTTTGTGGCTTTCCAATTTCTCACATTTACCCAGCCCTCTGCCCATGCCAAATCAGATTCAGCCCCAGAGCAGCAGGTGCCACACTTACTGCAAGATGCTCATCTTGAGCTGCAGGCCGTGCAGAACCTCGATCACTCTCTGCACGTCGCCGAGAAGCTGGTGGGTGGCCACGATCTTCTTGGCGTTCTGGTGGGAATAGTTCTCTTCTAAAAATGCCAGGCCGTGCATGTGTCCCCTGCTCAACCACTCCTTGTCATACCAGTATTTGAAGCCAGGCCTCTGACCTACAGCAGTGACAATGGGAGAGTTAATCCTTGGTCTGAAGGAAACCCAGACTGTTTCATCATCACGCAGTTACCAAACAAACTACTACTGTTTGCATATGTTCATTCATTCATCCAGTATACATTTACCTGGTACCTACTACATGCTGGGCTCTCTACAAGGTGCTAGGGATTAGGTAGTAAGAAAGGTTTATTGATGTCCTGATCTCTGCAATTGGCCAGAGGCAGAGTGGGAATTTCTCATTCCCTCTCCCACTTAAAACCTTCAATGACTTCCTACTGTGAACAAAAGAAAACCCAAAGCTCTAACTCCGGTCTAAAGAGGCCTGCAGGACCTGGCTCCTCCCTCCCCTCCTTGCCTTACCTTTCTGGAACACATCAAGCTCCTTCTGGTTTTAGGATCTCTGCTCCAGCACGCCACCCCCACACGTCTGGAGCGCTATTCCTCAAGACCTCTGCAGGACTGGCTCCCCACCGCCTCCTCAGACACGCCCTTAGTTGCCTCCCAAAGTAAGACAGCCTCTTTGGTGCCTCCTAGTCATTTCCTATCTGAGAGCTTTTGCCCCATCAAAGCATTCATCCCTAGCTAATATGTTTTTGTTTCAATGACTTATTTTGACATCTGTTTCTGGCCCCAACCCCACTAAGAGCCAGAACAGGAACTGTTTTGTTCATGCCAGGGCCTAGCAAAAGCCATCTTGAATGAATTTACCACCTGGAAAGACGCCCCAAGCCCCATCCAACTGTCACCTACCACCTATCTGAACGAACACCCTGCTCCCTTCCCTGGATGTCCATTTCCCACCTGTTAACAATGACAGATGAACTGAACAGCCTCAGTGATCCTGTTCATTACAGGGATCCTTGGACTGAAAACACAACCACATGTGACTTGGCAATGTTTCCTATTGCAAAAACCTAGGGAACAGCTTCCAATCAGACTGCTGTTCACCTCTCAATAGTTATTAAAAACCCTAAAATAATCAATCCTTATCAAGGTCTTTGGACTCTTTCTGGCTTTACTAAGACACATGGTGGGGATCCACCTCCACTCTGTTAAGTAACTTTTGAAGAACAGCTCTCTTAGGTTAAACTTCTGGCCTAAGACACTGCAGAATCAAACACAGACAGTAAATGTGACAGTCACTGAGTGCTCAATTCGAGGAATCTAATCTCAGTCTTGATAATTTAGTTATAAAAGTCCAGAAAGTGCCTAGGGATTGATGAAGATGGTGTATATGATTTCTTAAAAGGAAAAAGTGGAGGAAAGAGTGAGAGACAAAGTAGACAGAAGAGATTTTTTAAACAACGCCCCAAAGGAGCCCTGGGGACTACGTGTGGAGCCTCAGAGGCGGCTGTCAGAGGCGGCCTGAGCAGCAGGATTCAGAGCAGCATTACCGGTTTGACAAGACAAAGGTCAGAGACACCAGTCCTCATCTTCTATCTGTCACTAACTGAGTGATCTTATGCCAGTCATGCCCCTTCTGGACCTGATGCTTGCCTGTTAAATGTCAAGGCTAAACTAAGAGGCCTCTGAGATCCTACCCCTCAGTTACATTCTATGACTCATGGACTACTCTTCTGGCCATGTTCTTTCCTTGGAGTAAAGGGGAAAATAGAGGCAAATTGCTCTCTGCCTATAGACTAATCTAGCACAAGAAGACACAGTGTCACAATAGACCTTATCAGGCCCCAGGGGGCCCTACTTGCTGGAAAATGAACTATGGTAGCCCTTCTATACAGCCAGCAAAATCAAGAGAGTCAGTCCCACAAGTCAGTTCTAATTCCAGTTTGCTTCATGGGATTAGGAAAGTCATTTTTATTCCCGGGCATCACTTTCTTCCTCATAAGCAAAAATATAGGACTAGGAGCCAGTGCCATCTCATTGTTACTAAAAGGAGTAACAAGCAGAAGCTCTTAAGCATTGTCTAGCTGTAAGGGGATCATGGGACTGGACCCAAGAGGAGAGACCTCACACCGACAATGTCCCCATCCCACTGACAGCAAGACAAGAACCACACAGATTTATAATCCATTCCTGAGATTTTGGGCACTCGAGAGCTACAGGCCAGCCCTGCGGTCATGAACAATGAAACGAACTGATCCTAAGGAAAGAACTCATTCCCCTGGGTGACAGGCTCTTTGCAAACACCTTTCCCATCCCCCTCAAGGGCACATCTCCCTTCCAGGTGGCAAGGATGCAGTGGAAGGCAGATGCCACCAGAGGGAGCAGAGGCTGGTTGCCAACCCTCCAATAGCCCTAAGCAGTCAAGGTCAGGGCCCACATCCTCATGAACTCTCAAGAAAAAGGAAAAGGTGTTCGCTATGGCAGCATATGCTAAAACTGGAACGACAGAGAAAAGATCAGCGTGGCCTAGCACACGCAGGGACGTCATGCAAGCCTGCACAGCATCCCACAGTTCACACGGAGTATCAGTTGCACCAGATGAGAAAGTTATGGAGATCTGTGCGTGCACTTTATAAACAATCACTGCACCAGACACTTACAAATTTGTTAACAGGATTGAGTTCATGTTATATGATTTTTTAACCACACACACACAAACACACACACATACACAAAGATTCTAGTTCAAGGCCAGGTCTTCCGCTAAGTGAACCTCTCCACGCACTTTTTCTTACTGCCAGGTTCAGGACAGCTGGCCACCAGGTGGCTAGCAACAAGAGCGAGGAGGCTGAGTCTAGCCAATGCTGAAGAAATGAGTCTTAAGACCCCAGACCTTCAGGCTGCTGCACCCCCGCTGTGCTAAGGAAAAGGCTACATACTGTTAAGATCCCTGACTCCAGAAATCGCTACCTGGAGGGTCTCGGCAAACATAACAGGTGTATTTCTCAGGCACATTTTCTTCCAGTAATCCCATGCAGACCCCATGCTGCCAGCACTGGCACTCTTCACACTGTTAGAATTAGAGAAGCAATAAAAAAATTAAACTCAGAAGGAATCCTCCATCCAAAAATAAGACCCACCTGCGGGGAGAGGGGCATTGGGAGGTAGGAGGGAGGGAGGGCTCTCCCCACGGACTCACAAGGGAGCTGAGCTGCAGCCACTTGCAGAGCTGCGCTGGCCAACACAGTAGCCACCCTGTGCTTTTAATGTTAGATTAACGAACGAAGTTAAAGATGCAGTTCCTTTTCCCACCAGCCACATATTAAGTGCTCAATAGTCGTAAGAGGTGGCACAGATAGAGAATTTAGATTACACAGTACTTGATCTCAGAAAAATGACTACTTTCCCTCCCATATCTAGAGACTTTTACTTTTCTAATCACTTTATAAAGACAGAGGAAAAATTGTTTAAGCCCTCAGAGGAAGATTTGAAAGACAAAAACGTGAGTTTGATTTCTGGCTCAGACATTCACTAGCTGTGTGAGTTTGCAGATCAGGTCACTTCTCCACCCTGGGCTTCAGTTTCCCCATTTGTAAAACAGGATACTATTCCTACTGACCATGTGGGGCTGTCAGTGAGGAATCAGTGGGTCATGTGTCATACCCTGGAGCCCAGCAGACAGCTTTAATAAATAAAGAGCCTATTCCTACTACAAAAGGGCAGGCTAATTCACTGTGATGCCTCCTGAAGTAACCATGTGCTATGCATGTGCTAAGTCACTTCAGTCACGTCCGACTGTGCCTGCCAGGCTCCTCTGTCTATGGAATTCTCCAGGCAAGAATTCTGGAGTGGGTTGTCATGCCCTCCTCCAGGGAATCTTCCCAACACAAGATCAAACCTGGGTCTCCTGTATTATAGGCACACTCTTTACCCTGAGGCAGCAGTGAAGCCCAGCCATGTGCTAGCACTCTGCATTTCTTCTCTCTAAACCTTACCAAAGGTCACACAGCTGAGAAGAGACCACAGTGGATTCACACTGTTGGATCCACTGTTGATCAAACACAAGCCCAACTAACTGCACAACTAGTTCTTTTAACCCAGGGGTCCCCAACCTCTGGAATCAGATGCCTGATTCTCTGAGGTGGGGCTGATGTAATACTAATAGAAATAAAGTGCACAGTAAATGTAATGCACTTGAATCATCATAAAACCATTCCTACCCCAGGTCCAGGGAAAAACTGTCTTCCACAAAACCTGTCCTTGGTGCCAAAAAGGTTGGGGACCACTCTTTTAACCCCTAGGCTCCACTGCCTTCCCTGGGGAAGGAGGAAAGGGAGAAGGGGGAGGAGGCAGAGAGCAAAAAGAAAGGAGCAGAGGGTGAGGGCAGCACTGGGAGAGCGGTGGCTGGCCTGAGAGAAGCCCGAGAACTCGGGTCCAGGGGAGAAATGGAGTGGAAAAGGACGCCAAGGGAGACACCAGGATACTCCCAGCAGTTCCAGACCAGGCCCTAAACCGTTGGACAGCTCTGGAAAGGGGATAGTGAGCTTCTGACATGGTTTGAGAGTGGACCACCGGCCTGGCCACAAGAGAAAAAAGCTGCAGCTCACAGTCTACAGCCACCTGGAATCAGGTAGGCCTCAGCATCAAAGGGCTTTTATGGGCTGATCACATCAGAATCAAGGGGCAGAGCTGAAAGAGAGACTTCAGATGTCATCTAGATTCTTTCATTTCCAACAAGGAAACTAAGGCTCAGAGGGAAAGAAAAGGGTGTGAAACAACAAAAGCAGCTGGTAGCAGAAAACAGACGAATAATTAAGAATGAAAGTCTCTGTCACCAATGACTTCATGTTTTAAGAACTAGGAAACATCAAAATTGAACCAAATACAGGTAAGTTGAAATTTAAAAAATAATTTTCTCATGTGGGTCAGGCTAATATACATTGTTCATTTTTTAAAGTTTAAATTGGGGACTTAATCTGGCAGTCCAGTGGTTAAGACTCTGCACATCCAATGCAGGGAGCACAAGATTTGATCCCCGGTCAGGGAACTAAGACCCCACATGTCATGCAGTGCAATTACAAAATTAAAATAATTAAAAAGCTTTTTAAAATTTGTGGAGCGGGGGCTAGTGCGAAGCACCTACATTGTGAAGCTTGCAAGATCGTGATCCCAGACCAGGGACCAAACCCAGGGCCCCACCCTCAGTCACTGAGAGCACTGAGAGTCCTAACCGCTGGCCCACCAGGGCATTCCCCAAAAGTTTAAACTTAGAAACAAACAGAAACAGTAACAGAAAAGATAAGCTATCTAAGAATAAATCTAAGACTAAGAATAAAAGCATGCAAGATCTAAATACAGAAAATTTTTGATTATTTGAAGGACACAGAGACTTAAGTCAATGAATAAGCTGTACTTTATTCCTTAATAGCAAGAGTTATTATCAAAAGGATGGCAGCTTTCCTTGGATTAATATATAAAAATAATGTAGTGCCAATAAAAGAATAAACTAATAGCTCTGGAACTATACAGATGCTGATTCTAATAGCCAGAAAATTCATTAAAAAACAAAAGGGGGTACTAACCCTACCAGATATGTTAAACATATTAAAAAGGTATAATAACTAAAATAGAATTGTACAAGCAAATATAGAGAGCAATCAATGGAAAAGAAGACAGAATCCAGAATAAGAAACAAACTACATACAGAAATACAGTAAATAAAGGTAGCTCTGTAATATGGGGCATGGTGTTGGAACAACTGGGTAGCGAGAGCCCTCATCCTATATCAGGATAAATTCCAGGCAGATCAAATATTTACATGGTTTTTAAAAAATAAATGAAACTTCAAAACTACCAGAAGAAACCAAGAGAAATTCATTTATTGAGTTTTCTGTAGACTTCTATGAACTTCCAATGAGGAATCAACTCCTATTCAAATCTCAAAAGCCATTAAAGAAAAGTTTGATATATTTGACCTCATAAAAACAAAGCATCTATAAGACAAGTCAAAAGACAGATGACCAAACAGATAGAAATATTTGTAACCGTTCTCACAACTGATACAAAAACATATCAATAAAAAGCCTATACAAACCAGCAGGAAAATGACCTACCATCCAACAAATAAATGAATAAAGAACATGAACAGACAGCTCAAAGGAAAAAAACAAATAAGTAAAAAGATGTTCAAATTAACCATTAGAAGAATAACGGAAAATTGTATTAATATAAATTAATGTGAAGTCAAATCAGCCTAATAATAAGCATACACATTAGTATTTCTAGATTTTGAGATTATATGTAAATATCTACTAATTCTTCATACCTTTATGTATTCCCTGAAATTTTTAAACATTTACTGCTTTCATCACAGAAGTGTTAGTCTCATGAAAAGCTGTTTATAGATTATAATTTTCATTTATATATGCATTTGTATGTGTGTATTTAAAAATAACAGTGCTTATTTCTGGGAGAAAATAATCTGGGTCATCCCTGTTTTCTTCTTTGTAGCTCATGGAAAACACAGAAAAATCACAATCATAGTTTTTTTTAAGTTTATTAAAATAAATTACAAAATAGCTATACTAGAAGATTGTTTTTATCTGAAGAGCAAAGATTTAAAAAGTTTGATAATACTCCGTAGTGACAAGGGCACTGGTAAGGCTGTTTTTGGTACACCAGTGAGTGAAAAGTCACTCAGTTGTGTCCAACTCTTTGCGATCCTGTGGACTACACAGTCCACGGAATGCTCCAGGCCAGAATACTGGATTGGGCAACTGTTCTCTTTTCCAGGGCATCTTTCCAACCCAGGGATAGAACCCAGGTCTCCCACCTTTCAGTCGTATTCTTTACCAGATGAGCTACCAGGGAAACCCAGGAATGCTGAAGTGGGTAGACTACCCCTTCTCCAGCGGATCTTCTTGACCCAGGAATCAAACTGGGGTCTCCTGCATTGCAGGGGGATTCTTTACCAGCTGAGCTACCAGGGAAGCCCCTGGTACACCAGGGAGGGTTTCTATAGTGCTGTCATGACAAATAATATATAACCGTATTTCTCAAAATAACAAAGCCACACAAACTTTCTCCCAGAAATTCTACTTTAAAACTCAGTTTCACTCTTATTCTGGTGTTCTTGTTTCTGCTCAAACTGAGTCTTTTGTCTTGTACTGAAGATTCGGTTAGGTGGGCTCAAGAGGGAACAAAGGTGAGTTTCTGACAATTTTTTGAGGTCTTGTGAGATAAACAAGTCCAGAAAAAAAAAAAAA